>JAFFZH010014644.1:283-47675 GCA_018420115.1 Euura saliciscinereae
CCCCCCCCCCCCCCCTAAGAGCGTGACGTAGTATTTGAATGCTCCCAAAGCACCCCCCCGCGGCCAACTTTCTGATCAACGTATATCTAATTGTCCACGTTCTTTACTCATTGTCAGTCCACTACGCCTGCCATCTGCCAACGCGTAGAGTGGCAATACACATGCATATGGGGCATTCCATGCCAAATCGATCTGGGTTTGACCCTTCACCTCTCGGATTTGGTCCGCGATTTTTTATGTGATTGTTTTCACTTTGAAAGGGACTCAGTATTTTTTTTATTTTTTTTATTTTTTTTCGCCACGATACGTATTGTCTACAATTTTTGAAAATGGTCATATTGATCGACATAATTAAAAAATCTGAAATAATTCTGAAAAATCGTCTGTCAGATATCAACACTTTTGAGCCTAGAGCCGAAGTGGGACATTTTTTCTTCTCGATGTTTTCAAGCTTTTCCTGTTTGTTTATTTTTTTTTTTTAATAGCAGCGGGAGTTATTTCACTATAAATGGTTGCTGAAGGATTTTCCCATGTCACACTAATTGATTTGGATTGTTCAAAAAATTTTCAGATTTTTCAAAAAAACTAAATATATAAAATACAAAATCTTGAAGAAAAATATAAGTGGTGATCAGGTGACCTGGCATCCCGTTAGTGCCACTATAGGCAGTGAGAGAAACGAGTATCTTATACAGCTATTATACCGATGAAATTTTATTTGTGTAATTTCTATAGTCAGTGATGGGCGTTCCCTACAATCAGATGTTACTATGAATTAATTATAGGTATTCTAATATTTTCATTCAAACAAGGAAACTAAACTTCTGTCCCCTACGTGCTGTCCCAGCATGTTCAATACGAGTTTAGGAGTTCGATTTTCATTCTTCCTTCATACCAATTCACTATGACTTAGAACCCTGTTAAAAATGTGGATAGATTTCCGGTTGAAACCCATAGAAAATATAGTCCGAACTTATCCGTACCTAATGGAATTCTATACGCTTCACCCGCAAAAGGCAAAGTGACGATTGAATTTCTATCCGTTTCTGTCGTATTTCTATCGGCTCAACCATAATGTGTCCGTTTCTATACGTAGTTTACAATCCAGTACCTATCCGCGTCTACCTGCAGCCGGCCGCCCCATCGAACGCCACCCGATCCTATCCGCGACCCCGCGAATAACTCTACCGGTCGCTATCCGCATCCTACACGCACTCCATACGTGTCCGTTTCTATACGTAATTTTCAGTTCGGTGCCTATCCGCGTCTACCTGCAGCCGGCCGACCCATCGAACGCCACCCGATCCTATCCGCGACCCCGCAAATAACTCTACCGGTCTCTATCCGCATCCTACACGCACTCCACACGTGTCCGTTTCTATACGTAATTTTCAGTTCGGTGCCTATCCGCGTCTACCTGCAGCCGGCCGACCCATCGAACGCCACCCGATCCTATCCGCGACCCCGCAAATAACTCTACCGGTCTCTATCCGCATCCTACACGCACTCCACACGTGTCCGTTTTTATACGTAATTTACAATCCAGCACCTATCCGCATCTACCTGCAGCCGGCCGCCCCATCGAACGCCACCCGATCCTATCCGCGACCTCGCTCCTGTAATTACTTACAAAATTTTGGTATTAGAAAATATTATATCATAAATATTACTGCGACTACTATTACCCCAACAGCACATACGTTGCAGGAGTGTTACAGCAACGTTGCTGCAATCTTACGTTGCAGCAACATAGTAGTAAGATTGTGTGCTGTCTGGGTATACATATAATAGCGCAGACTGACGTTGTGGCGTGGCGAGCGGCACGAACTCGCCTGACGCCGCCATATTGTTTCGATTCGATATGTCAACGGCTACGAACGTGTTGTACGGCTCGGTCACTAGTTTAGAAAAATTTGCTTCTTGTATTCACTTCTCCAACAGATTTGAACTTGAACTCGGTATCAGGTGAGTGAATCTAACATCTACACATTTTATATAAGGATTATCGTCAAACAAAATACAGTTCTACGTTCGGGCATCCCGTAACCCGCTACATAACCTAACTTTGGTCTAACGTTAATCTTTCCCACTATCACGGAGTGACTTCCGACTCTCTGCCGAAATTCACTCTTCAAGTATACAACTTAGTTGTCTAGTTGTCTATTGCTCTACAATGTGAGAGTATAGGAGCTTCTTTACCACATACAGGTCCAATATAGAATAGTCATGTAATTATTCACAGAACATAACCTTGCCCTGTAATTATTTTCACCGTCTACACCTCTTCAGTGAAATGCACACTCAGTTAGAAATATACTTCCGACAGGATATGTTTAATGCTTACAGGGGTGATACATCGTTGCGACATGTATTTTCTGACGATGAAAGGATCGCCGAGTCTGTCAGTGACGAGCTGGCTTCGCAAGAGTACGGTTTTACTAAAAATTTCACGACTCGTACGAACATTATCACGAATTTTTGGTTTTTGTGTAAGCACAAGGTAACATGAGGATAGGCCAGCGGCTGACTTGCATACCAAGCAAAATATGCATGATACTACTGAAGCGGCGTCGGGTGATGTTTCGTAGTTTTAGTAGTTTGCTTGTCACGCGATTACTTTGTTACATATCAGAAAGCAATATTCTCTGTCCCTAAAGATAGAGCTGTTCTGTTATGTGATCTTAAGAAAGAGTCTATAATTCCTTTCTAAGGATAGACCCTAAGAAAATTTGAAAAATTTGTCAGTTTTTATGGTATATAAAGTTAGAGTGGGAAAGCTCTGATATCCAAAAGCACGCGTCATTATCTAGACTATGGTAGTGTGGGGCCCGGTATAAGTTTCCAGTCCCTACGGCGAAGTTGAGACGCGCAGGAACCTTCCGATAAACCCTTCGGAAGCTTTCCGGAGAGGTTCAGCGAAAGGTTCTTGCAGCTCAATTTTCATCGCATGGGTCTTTACTTTTTACTATTGGACCAGGGCCTACCCTCAATTACTCCTACAGAGATTTCCTTCACATATGATCAAATCGCACCATGAATCAGTCATAAGTATATCGTGATGTCTCTAAGACCTAGTAAAAATTCTTCAAACTAATTTTGATACTTTTCAAGTCATTGTAACATATTTGAGAAAACTACGAAATTTAAGGGAAGACTCCGGTGAAATTTTGGGGAAAAATTGGTTTTTAAATTCTGACCATATCAAAAAGAAGTGTATAAAAAAATTCTTACAGCAGCATTTTTATAATATAGTATAGACTGTGAGAAGTAATTTCAGCCTCCTGCAATGAAAGTGTAAAGCTCAAGGAATTTTTGGCAGCGGTGAGCAAAATCTTCTTCGCAAGGTCCTTGTGCTTACACTTTCATCGCAGGAGGCTGAAATTCTTTTACACAGTCCATATTACCATTATTAAAAAACTGCTGGAAGGATTTTTTATTTACCTCTAATTGCGAACCTGAGTTGGTCAATATGTAATCTGGTGGCAAAACCTGAACTACTGCGGGCCGCCACACGAGCTATATCTATACATACTGAGCCTTTCTGAGGAAACGAAACAAACCCTTCCCCTTCCCCTTCCACAGGCCTGCCTTAGGCATACCTGCGAAAGGGAGAGAGAGGGTTTGTTTCGTTTCCTCAGAAAGGCTCGGTATAAGAATTAACGTACCCGAAATAGTTCCAGTTTCGCTACCAGGTGTAACCATGCCCCCACTAAGATTCCTAATGGCGATTTTCAAAATTTCACCGAAGTCTCCCCTTAACGAATTAAATTTTGATTACGTATACCTGTACGCTTATTCAGTTGAAGAATGTTGTATTTGAACATAGAAAGAAAGAAAAATACGGAGTTTCAGTAATTTCAATAAAGGTGCATTATAGTATGCGGGTGTATTATCCGTGTTATGTAGTCGATAGTTCATTGTGCTGAATTTGACTTTGAAGCTATTCAATGAACCTGAAGCTAGCAACCATAAGTTAGCAGCCAAACATTTCAAGCTTCTCCTGAACAGAATTATATAGTAAGATTCATGTATTCATTTTTGTAAAAGTATTCACTTTGCACAATATTTCACAAAATTTTGATACTTGAGCCTCATTGTCTGATTCCAATTGAAATCAGCACTTTTGACTGCTAATTATAGTTGCTAGCTTCAGTTTCATAGCTATTTACCATTACCGCTCGTACAAGTATAACTTGTTTCAACACATTATCCTATATCTTTTTATACCGATAATAATTATGGTGTCCTAAAACATTACGGTCTTACAGAATGAAAAAACGTGTAATCGATGGTTGGAATTCTGCCTGTAATTATTACCGATACCTACTCATTTCAAAAGCTGCATGATCTTTGATAATAATAAATCCGATGATAATTTCTATACACAAATTTACACATAACAATCGTATTTGATCATGTCTGATCATATCTGACTACATCTGATTCTACGTATGACCATACATGGTGAGGTGGGGTTATTTTTCGGATGTAAGCATGTCTGATCAGTTATAATAATGATATCATCTGACCGAATATAAACATTTTTCCCGGGTATTTATAACAAAAGTGATGAGGATTTAAATTGCAATAACTTTTGCCAAAGTAATGGAAGAAATGGAAGCCATGGCTGCAGTAATATTCATAGGTAAATGATTCAGATACATATAGTATGTCCAACATGAGAATGTAAAACTATTGTTATAAAAACATGTAAAATACGTACTTCTTCATAAAATTGATATGTGCAATTAGATGTTAATGTACGCAAATAAATCTTCCGTATAGTTTTCATTCTGAATAATTATTTCTATAATACTTCATCGCTTTTCATTTAGAGATATCACATCCACGAAAATATGAGTAACTCGGCCAATCTCATTATCAGCCATTGGATATTATGATTAATACTTGCATTTGGTATCACTACTCACGTGTCGATCAATCTAAATATCGAATTCAAATTCAAGTATTTATCTCAATATTCAATTACTGAAATTCCGGGGATCAGTTTTTTGTGGATGTAGCGTCCCATGTACATTTTATGGTGAAGGACCTGCCGAGGTCTTGAGGATATAGAGGACCCGTAGAGGTCCTGAGGCTATAGAGGGCCTGTAGAGATTTTACAGATGTGCTACTTTGAACCTAAACGTGAAAGAAACGGAAATATCGGCCACGTTTAGGACTAGAATAGGTCCTCTTTTCAATACAAAGTTAGTCCTCCATAGGTCCTATTATGTCCTACCAAACGTAGGACCTGCAGGCCCACACGAGGGTCTGAATTTCGACTCGGGTAGTGACTCCATAAATGCAAAACGCGTTTCTATCTGTGTGTGCGCATAGGAATTCCGTTTCTTCAAATTCTGATTAGACGTTCCGCCCACCATTCCAAATAGAAGCACAGTGTAATATTGCATATGACCTGTGTAGTAAACTGTTTTGTTCGTCATTACATACAGAAACCGCAAGATTCTTTATACACACAAACATCTAATCATAGTGCGTGCAGTCTACCTACGTATATGAACCCATACGGATCCGCTCATAAGTACGGATAAAGAATGCCCGCGTATAAGTACGTATAGGATCCCTGCGGATCCGCTCATAAGTATGAATGAAGAATGCCTGCGTATAAGTACGTATAGGAACCCATGCGGATTCGCTCATAAGTACGGATAAAGAATGCCCGCGTATAAGTACGTATAGGATCCCTACGGATCCGCTCATAAGTATGAATGAAGAATGCCCGCGTATATGTACGTGTAGGAACCCATGCGGATCCGCTCATTGGTACGGATGAAGAATGCCTACATGTAGAACCACATAGATACGGAAAGAATTCCTCTGTTCAATATCACAGGAAGCGCGTACAAAAACATATAGATACGGATAGCTTTTCTCCCCGTATCACAGCAAGTGCGAGTAGAACCAGGTAGAAACAGATGGCATTTCTGTTCATGTCACAACGAGCTGCGTATAGAAACACACAGATGCGGATACGATTTCTATCCGCTGGTGCAGGCATATGCTGATAGATTACAGAATGATTCCTATACGTCCCTATCTGCGATTGCAGGTTCAAAAACACATAAGATACGGATAGGATCGAACCTTCTATCCGTTTCTAACGGAATTCTATCCACATTTTTAACAGGGAAGGGATTAGTTATGTAGAAACTTACCCCCCCCCCCCCCCCCCCTGCCATGCCACCGTTCTGTGTACGTAAACATACAGGGTAAACTGCTTACCACTGTAAAGTTGAAAGTAGCTGTGAATCACATGGCAGTTGTTTCGGCGGATATATAAGAGCTCCCTAAGAGGTCGTATAGTGGACTCGCGGCTACCTCAACTTCGCTCATGATTTGCAATCGTTAGGAATTCATGCTGTATTTAAATAGAAGCCATAAATTCGCATAAATTTTTCTTGTTTCAAACTTTTCCATCTCCTGCTCCTGCAGCATTCCGTTTATCTTTGCTTAACTTCTTCGAACAGTAGGAGAGGGAGAAATAAAACACGAATACGTTGATGAAATAAAATTCTTGCGTTTAGGCTGCTTATATTTCGGTAGGCTGACACATTTGACACATGGTGACAGAGGGATGAAACGAACGTGACAAACATGATTAAAATGCATGTATAATATCAATAACCACCATTGAGAATTGGAAATATAATTTAGAATGGAGAATGTAAAAATACTATATATATTTACAGTAATAATTATCATGATAATACCGATGGATAACATCATACTACATAATAGACTAACAAGTTATTTATACATACCGCAGTTTTATACAATCTGAGAGCTTTTTCTGTTTATTATTTCTTGTTTTCTAAAGTGAAAAGAAGAACGAATAAATCAAAATGGTACATCGTAAAAGTTGTAGAAAATCATTGTTTGCTTGTTGTTTCTTCCTTTTCTTACACATTTTGAAATACATATACATTTTTTTAGTTATATGATTAAAAATTCGCAATCTCAAGATGTAATTATTCATTCCTAGGTAAGACTAATAACATCCTTATTACATGCGCATTAGGGTGTTATAAAAACCGATATTTTACAACGAATCTTGAAATTACTTTTTTTGAAGTAACAAATCTATGCATTGCATTGAATAGAAAGAAGTCAAACTAACCTCTTCCCGCATATGGTTGCATTTGTAACCTCGTCTATAGAAGGAAAAAATTTAAGATCGTGCCAATATTTGCGAGTGCATAAGTAAACTGCTAGTTCAATTGGAGGATTTTCAGGAACATATTTCCTTTACTGTGCGAAAACGCACCTTTGGCACGTTTTTGTGTGCATCGATTGAAGCCATTGAGTTGGAGAAAAAGATCACAAATTTTCGAAAGTAAAGAATTCTAATTTGATCCAAGTGGTTTCAACCGAGTTCCGAAACTCTTTGCTCACTCTTCATTAATTGATTTGTATTTCAAAAGATATTTCAGTAGGATTTAAAGACCTTCTTTCCATCTTGCGAACATACCCTAATCCACATAATTAGGGATATACTACAATTAATTGTGTCGTATAGCATTATTATAACAAATTTTTTATGGAGTATGTTACAATACACGCTATGTCGAAAGTTTTTTAATTGAACCGTTATAATTAGTCAGAGAATTTCTTGCTTCTATGTTCTTCTATGTTCAAAACCTCTTTTCGGCAATTTTTTTTCCTTCAATAATCGAATATTCTCTACGAGTTCAATCCATTGAACCGATTACATTACAACACTCATAACATTATCATTCTAATAATTGTAATTGGCACAAAGTTGGAAGCAGTGAGCTCATTACAGTTCATTAATTGCAGACGCATTTTCTCTCATTTGAATGCAAGTATACATAATGGAATTTTCTTGTAGCTTCTTCATCTCATTCAATTGAAAAAAAAAACAGAAAACAAGAACTGATACAAGGTAAAAAATCCAAAAGACAAAACCTATATTCGATGATTTACTTTTTATTGATATAATATATATCGATTTCGTATAATGTATATATGTATATGCTGGTAAAAAAAATTTGCAGCTAAATGTGAAAAAAAAATAGTAATAAATGTAATAATACAACGGTAAGAAAGAAGATGCATGTTTACAATATAACAACGTCGATTGAAGTTTAATAAATGAATTTTTATTTAATAAAAGCTCTCGATTTTTATTTAATTCTGCTATAATAATATATAATAATATACCATATATAGCTTGATATTGTATTTCATTGCGCGCGCGTGTGTGTGTGTGTGTGTGTGTGCGCGTGTGTGTGTGTGTAAATGTTTGTATGCGTGTGTGCATAGACTGTGTATATCAATTTCAATAACTATCTAGACGATATTTACATTATTTACATCAAAAAATAATCATATTATACGTAACTCTACGATCTTACATAATTATATTAGTGATTGTATAATTAGGATTGACTATGTCCTTACAATAATCAACGTAATTATTGTTATATAATTATTATAATTATCTATGGGTGTTTCATTTCTGATGAACCACTCTTTGAACACACGATCACAGAGTTTGAAACACATCCTGAAGTTGGTTCTGTATCATCATTTAAGAAGTGACCCATATATCATACAGACAGTCATTCAACGAAGCACGGTTGTAGCTACGGGATACTTCTTCAATAATAACATAGAACGGAATCCTAAAGTGATGTCAAGTTCGGTGACAATGTATAAAAGAATTGGTCCACCAGAAATCGAACCTTCTGAATGTGTGTTCTTTAACGAATATAATAATTATAATAATCAATATTATTATAATATGTAAAATATGAAATATCGCGCTGTGCTTTAAGACGGGTTAATATCCATCTCCAAGGTACCATTCTGGACGAATATCGGTCCGCGTTCATTTTTTACTTCTCATTATTTTAAATCTCTTGTTAAATTATTTATTCACTTAATTATTCTAGCACTTGGATGAGCAAATATACTTTGGAGATTACATAATATATCATATTCATAATGTAATAGGTATAAATATTATATGATATTATATTATACGGTGGATTTTGTAATTTAATTTTAATTTTCATAATAATATTTTTTCTCAGGTAATTACAAATATGTATGTGTCTGTGAATGAGAATAAGTAAGTATAGTATCAGATAAATTTTTTGTTTCTGTGTGTATGTATCAGTATTTCGTGTTTTATAATGAAAGTGTCTTATTTTTATTACTCTATTTTTTCCCCCCTCTCCTTATCCCTTTTATAATTACAAATATAAAACATGTATATATATGTAAATAGAACTCTTAATTATGCGTGAACGGGTTTTTCCTCTAATTGAGCATACGTGATTTCTTTAATGTTATTATTATTATTATTACTTTTTTTCCTTTCTCTTTGTTCTAATATCATCGTCGTCGTCGTCTTCGTCAGTCTAAAGTTGACCTCTAAAGTTATTGTTTTGTCTCTTTTTTCTTCTGGCTTTTTTAATTCATCATACATTCACAGATTTACAGTTCAAAAATTTTCAGGCTGTGAACATGTGTATCTTGGAAAGTAAATTTATAAAATTTATGGATCAACAGGATTTATATCATTATTACATGAGAGAATTTTCAATAATTAAGTCTCCGTGAGTTACTAACATTCTATAAGTACGACAATGCAAAAGTAATGAAATTATTATGTGGTTAAACGTTGTCTGTAAAAGGAAAAGAGTAAAAACATTAAAAACACTTTTTGGCAATCATGTAAAACTTTCTTTTCAGTCCTATTGTGAAAGTACGCGAGAAAAACATGTCTCGCTCGCTACAATTGAATCCAGTTCGACTGATATTTTGTGATTTATTATTCGAAACACAATTGGCATCATCAATAATGTAGGGGGCAGTGCGTATAGCTTCGGCTGAAAACTTTATCCGCGTATTGAGTCTGTGGCTTGGATACTCTGAAATCGAACGGTTCCGACGGTTTCCAGTCGTGCAGGCGCTCAAAATATTCAGTTCATTGATTTAACGCAATTTCAAAACGGTTTGATTGAAAATTGGGCTCAAAGTCACGAGGTATACAGACGTGGCCGCCATTACGTTCATCACAAGTTCAATTTCTAATATTGAACCATTCTTAGCGGCTTCTTAGTACCTTAGTACCAGGATTTTAACGGTAGTATTGTCGATTTTCTCGTATGCATATTGTCGATGAGTCCGTGGAAATGAAGAGTGCAGGAAAATAAAAGGAAAGAGAAACGACTTCATTACAAAATTAATCCGAATTCTTTAGATTTTAGTTCTTCTGAACGTTTGACACGATTTTTCTTCAAATCTGACGATATAGGCCATTTAATAATTAACGTTGATCGATTGATTACAATAATTAATCAATTATTCACGAAACTTTAACTCTTTTTCATTTAGAATCAACTTTTTTCCAACTTTTCTTTTTCGTTTCGCATTTCTCTAATTATTTTTCAACTTCAAAAATATATATATACTAGATATCAACTACTACTATACTTAGGCTTTTGACAAACGTAAACAGCGTCGCTTATTATTCGTAATAATCATCAAATAACACGATTAATTAATGAATTACTTTACTCTTTTTCTCTCCTCGCCTCTCTTTAATTTTTTTTCTTATATATAGTCTTACTTTTAATTAGATTCATGTACTCGTAACTATATCATAATAAATCATAATATCTATAGATTTTTTTATTTTTTTTTATATATCCTAAGTATATAGAGTAAGACCCTCATATAATCCATTTGAATTATCCGTCGAGCGTGTGAGAAACATTAAGATTTTTATTTTATTACCATGAAATTTTCTTAATTCTCAGTTACCATTACAATAGTAATAATGTTATATATGTACAATACTGAAGGAGACGCGTGAGCTTATATCATACACATAATTGTATAATAATAATTCAATTTGAATAAAATATTCATGATTCATGACAAAAATATAATTATATAGTACACGTAAAAAACAAGCCTTATATTATTAATGATCATTATCATTATCATTATTATTTTTATTCTTATAATTACTTTCTATACCTCAGAGTTGGCTATTTCTTTGTGATTTGTTTCATTGTGTGTTCGTCTTTTATACCTCGAGTGATTATCCGGTAAACATATAACGTTTATAGCACCTAACTCAGATGTATAGATAAAACACAGAGCCGAGATTCATTGTTATATATTATAAAAACAAAAATCATGTCCACAAACGAGAAAATCAAGTTTCAACAAAATTATAATTAATTGTCTTTTTATACACGTATTATAACCTAAACTTACGTACTATTGTCTTCTTTTAGTTACTTATTTATCACTATTTATGTACTTAGAAGAAGGAAAGTTCCCTCGTTTTTATTTCGTTATTTTTTTTATTTTGGCGTCTCCCAGTCGATACAGATACAGATACGGATGTTCTCACATTTTTTATGTTATATGTCATTTAATATATATATATATTCAAAAAAGTGTTTTTGTTTGGTGATTTGACTGATTGTGAGTTCGTATTTCCGAGGTTCCGTGGTATGATTATTTATTTTTTCGTCTAATTAGCAATTCCTTCGTGGCAACGATTTTTTAAATTCTAATAATAATCGATAGAGTAAAGAGTATAATCATTGAAGATTTTTGTCGGCTTCTGTTTGTCAAGTACCTTCAAATTTTGCCATACGAACTTTGGAGCCTTCACCGCGACGGTAAACAGTCGTTCAGAGTGATTGACAGAGTTACTACTGCGTGAATGCCGGGAGTTAATGAGGGTCCACCTCCCGACTTTGAGGCACTGAGACGATTCACCAAACGTCCAGTTAGTAGAATCTGAACTACCAGTTGATTCGCTATCCCTTGCACGATGGTTTGACAAGAATTGATTCGGAATGAAAACTGTCCAACGTCCAGAATGATTCCATATTTCAATGAAGGCGGTCCAATCGCCTCTAAACGACGCTCCGACTCGGTTAATCTGTTCAATTATTTTCTAAGTACATTATATACAATGGTTTTTATCGATAATAACTTTAGAGTCGAGTGCTTTCTTCGGAATATTTGTTACATTTGTCGTGATTATCAATAATTTTGTAATTTTTCTTAACCTCCAAACACTTTTTTCTCGAGTCTCAAACGAGGTGTCCATCAATGTCTGAATAGGCTGGGGTTGAGGTGAAAGTTGACAGTGGGTGCCCGTGGGAATGTGCGGGGACGGGGACCGCACGTGCAAACGTAGCTGGCGGGGGGGGTACCGAAGGGGGTACCGGGGACTTTGCCCCTGCAGTCATAACAGTGACGTCTGGGGGGGGCACCGGGCGAGGTAGGGTCCTGTTCCGGGTCAGTGTACCACCTCCCCCTACCAGGTGGGGGGTATGGTGCCCCAGTGAACCCATCGTCGGGTAGTACGTCCCCAGGCCCAGGCCCGGGTCCCCTATGACCGGGGCCGGGCTGGGATTCTCTTCATATCCCAAATACCGGCCATTGTCCATCTCCACGCTGTACAAGCTCATATCGGCCGGTGGGGCTGGACTCGGATTCCCGATGTAACTCGATTTTGAAACTGTGAACAGACACGGAACGATCATCAACTATGGTCATTATTTGGCCTCCTAGACGGGAGTTATCATTTGTACGGCAAAGGCGCAGAAATAGAGACCAGTGTTGCCAACCTCCAAAACGAGAAATTCTTTAGGAGGTGGTTAAAATTTCTTTAGATTTCTTCAGATTTCTATGGAAGACGGATTGGACGGATTTCTCTTCAGATTTTATAGGAATTCGAATTTTATCACGTTTTTTTTATGTCAATACGTTTTTAAAAATGTGTTAAAAAAATGTCAAATAAGTTTTTATAGTTGCTTCAAATCTAATGAAATTTACGAGACGCTTGACCCTTGCGTAGAATGCACATGTTACTGCGGATTTTTTTTCAAAAGACACACATTTTCTTTAGATTTCTGCAAGAATTAGCGAATTTCTTCAGATGTCTGCAAAAATTAACGTATTTCTTTAGATTTCCGCAAGAATTAGCAGATTTCTTTAGAAAAATCTTCATTTTTTTCTTTTCTTTAGGGGACGTCAAAATTCTTTAGATCTAAAGAAATTTCTTTAGGGTTGGCAACACTGATAGAGACTTAAGTCCCTATATCCGCACCCATGCCGCACATGCTACTTTCTGCGCCGACTCCATCGAAAAAAAATGCGGACTAGCCTGAATTTTCCTGCAGTGCTTGGATTCTGATTTCCAAGCACCACTGCGTAAAAAAAACTCCATAACAGTCGAGTTCTTGACGGAGGAAGCGCAGAAGGATGATTTAATGATACTTCGATATAGCTAAATGTGGCAGAAAATCCTTCAATCCACACAAAGATTGGGAAGCAAATCTTCGTTTGGCCTCGATATTGACTTGAATTATTAGAACCATACCCACTGTAGAAGCATATAGAGCGAATTCCCAACGATAATATGCCGCGTGATGTGCTCATGATCGAATATTGGGACGCAGACGACGCAATGCATTATAGACGTTGGGACTTCGCACTGTGCGGATGACATTGGATGAATCATTTTGAAAATTGCTGTCGATAAATTGATTGAACGAATGATTGAATCCACTTTGACGTTACACAAAGCATGCACAATCCTCACAAGCATGAGCTCGCGTGCCTCCTCTCTGCCATCTCGTTTTCATGAAAGCCACAGATTTAATAATCCAGACTGTATATTCTTATAAATTACACACTGCAGCATTATGGAATAAGTATAAAAACAATACAGGCAAGCAAAGTGATCATTCTCGATTGCATAGCCAAAAAGAAAATCGAACATTTAATCGAAATCGCATTACGGAGGAAAGGGGCGCAAGTAACTGGCCAGACTAGCTGTGCTGCTCCAGTTCTGATTAATCTGATCAGCACATTTTATTACTGAACATGTAGGAGTGTAAATTGATTGAAATATATACCAGGTAGAGGAATCCGTGAAAAATGGACCATTTGAGATATTAAACTTCTTTTTTCCGGCACAGACATGAACAAGTCACTTTTTGACGCCTGTTTTCGGTGCGTACAGTGGGACTTTTTATGGCTAGCCGAAATAGTATATTGTGTGATAAGTGCGGAAAGAAGGCGATATCCGATGAGTGGGAAGTTTGTAGCACGAGCGAAGGCGAGCAGCCAGCATTCAGACGAGTCGAGTGTCGTTCACTTACGAGCCGCAGGCGAGTGCGGGATGACACGAGACGAGTGTGAATGCTGTGCGAGCCGAGCGAGTGATTCAAACTTCACACGAGGCAGATGTCGCCTATCCGCACTTATCGCACACCATATTTTTTATAACTCCTGCGGGAAAGCTTGATACGAGATGCAGACGAATAATATCTGACAGCTGAGCAAATGGCCGACCATAACCAACCCGAAGTTAGGCGATAATCTAAGTTGACACATCGCTGCCGCCTGGGGGCGCCACTTCGCGCACGGTTGGACGTTACCACCGACCGATGGCGCTACTGAACGACTGACTTATTTCAAAGTGCGCGTGCGTGACAGTGAAGAAACGTAGATTGCTTGAAGTGCGCATGACTGTTAGTGAAAAAATGATGATAATGCAAGATGTGCGCCTGCGCGATAGTGAAGAAATATTCTTTTTTTTTCACTCATCTGAAAAGGGGCCCTTTCCAAACCAGACACAGGCATCGAAAATCAAGCTTCCCTCGCAGGTGTTATAAAATAGTATATTTCGATACAAGTGCGAAAGCGTGCGTGCAATCGGACTTTACGTGCGTTTGTGATGAAAAATTTTGTTCGATACATGTGCGAAAGTTGTTTTTCGACTCGTGAGATTGTCACCCTCGCTTTGCTCGGGCGAGAAACCTCCCACTCGTCACAAAACAAACCTTTCGCACTTGTATCGAAATATCACGCAAAATAATATCAAAATTAATTTTTCTCAGCTACTATGAACCAATACATAGGTGGATGAGGATTTTTGTCCATTTGATCTCTTTGACAGTTGACGAAAAATAAATTAAAAATAAAAACGGAATCGTAAAAAAATATCTGATCAACTTCTTCCCCCCTCCCCTCCTTTCACTCATCGTCATGTGTTTCCATCACGGTCCATTTCCCTGGCCTCCTTAAAATCAATCATGCAGTATAATAAATGAATCGGTATGGATAATAAACTTGTCTAAATCAAACAAATCATGCGATTTCGTTTTTAATGATCGATCAGTTTTTACTAACAATGATTGTTTGTCGTGTTATTGCTCTTTCATTTTCTCTTTCTATAAAATACCTATTGGATAACACGCATGCACCGAGAGTGCGTACGTATACGAGTATCCTACGTACAAACATTTCACGCACACACGATCGTATCGTGCATGTACGTTATCCAATAAGCGTATGCCGCAGACGTATGCTTCAGTTGAAGTGACACGGAGAGAGACAAAGATAAAATTTCGTTCTCTTTCATCTAAATTTATTATTTTCTTTTCGTTTTTTTGTGAAAAATTGCGACGAGTCTGGCCAGTGTTAGGAGGAGACACCAAGAGCGACAAACTTCAGAGGTATCGGCACCTATCGAGGGTCTCGAGTCGAGAAGCTGTTGAAGATGACGCACCCGAGAGAGTCCCACTGGCCGTTGTGCGCTGGGGAGGTGAGTCCATGTCCATCACACCGTGACTGTGATTGCTTCGCCTTCCCAGGGTGCCTTGGTGATGGTGGATCTGCATTTCGAGACTGTTCTTCCCAAAGTCCTGTATGCTCTGATCTATTAGGTACGTACTCGCCGCTGTCTTCCTTCCCTCATCCTGCTTTTCGTATGTTTTTTTTTTTTTGTAACAAACAGTTGATATTCTTCAATTAAAATTATAAACCTTAAAATTCATTTTCTATTTGTGTAGTTTTTCTAGTATTTGTTGTTGTGAGTAAATGTGTGTTAGTCTGTGTGTGGTGATTTTTTTTACATGTGTCGAATAGATTTTGTTGTAATATTAGGAAGTAATGCGAGAGGGCTTGGTAAATTTTTCGATAAAGTGTAAAAATATTGGCTAATTTTCACCTCATTTTATCGATAAACGAATTATGGGTGTCAAAAATTATAAGTTTCTCGAAAATTATTATGATGAATATGTCTGTCTAGATACTTGAAATTATTCTTTCGTATTCAACATTTTATTGAACAATCAAATCATTCCTACACTTTCAAAATTATAATTGTGGGGCTCTGATTTATCGATAATCATGTATCAAATCTTAATATTCAACTTGTCTGTACGAGGGGTTAATCACATTTTCCATAATGGATACTTTTTTTAAAAAATTCTCTCAAAGCGGCATTGAAGTTTTAAAGAAAGCGCGAAAAATTCATCATATTTTCATGGAATTCGACTGAAAGTTCTAAAACCTGATGAAGAATTTCAGCGACACTACAGAAAAAAATAAAATAAAATAAAGAATCTAGTCCAATTCTCCAAAAAATTGTTGAGAACTTTGTCAACATTTAAGAAACTGAGATCAAAGAATCTAAGATTTTTTTATGTTGATCAGTGGTTTACCCCTCGGATATCAACATTATTCAAATATTCATAGATTAACGTGAGAAACGTGATTTACTACTAGGTCTACTAATCGAAAGTTCAATAGCTGAAGTTGTAATCATTTATATTAAGCGTAAGAAAGTATATGTTTATTCTCAAATCAACGTGCATCAATTATTATTTTAGACGAACCAAGAAGTGCAGGTGAATCAAAAGGAAATGAAAACATTAACGAATAGTTGAATCGATTAAAATCAGCTATCGTAAGTATAGGCACAAAAGCCTTGAGTGAGCTTGACAGTATGTAGTGAAATTAGATGTCGAAATAAAAAAGTTGTCGTGGCATAAGAAATCGGCAAAAAAAAAACTAAAAAAAGAAGAAGAAGATAAGAGAAGTTATAGAACGAAAAAGTGTTAAAAGAACTCAAACCTACCCTCTGCAATTACTTGTTACTAAGAACATACTGACTGATCGCACTGACCACGTAATCGTTTGCGTCGAAGTTAACGTCGCTCTTCTCATCCGATACTGAACTTAACTCGCCGGTCATTGTGTCCCCGTTGACAGTCGACGGCGCGTACATATCGGCGGTCTGTGATTTGTTTATGCCTGAACACATAAAGAAAGAGAAAAACATGAACTTTTGATTATAAAAACACCCGGAATGAATGTTTTTTTATGGTCTGTTCGGGATTACTCAGAATCCTCTGCATGATTCTATTCTCGGTGAAAAAAAAAACTGAGACGATTTTTTATAAACAAACATTTCGAGGGTCGATTAGTTTCCAAATGGAAGCGATTTGAAGTCCAGACCTATCAGTGCCTTAAGCCGTGATTGGTTAGAGCTTTGAACCGTAGTCATATGAAAACTAAGAGAACCACGAAGTCTTAGCTGGTATAAAATCGACGAGGTTTTTCGCGAGGAATATACTTTTTGACAGAGGATGATGTGGGATTATGCGAAATGGCGTGTGTGGATCGATGATCGTGAATGAGAGTTTCGTGAATGGTACGGTCTGATGTTTATTCAACTTACGGGCCTTGTTTCGCTTTCGCACAATGTACCACAACATGACGAATACATTAACAAGAAAAAAGACGACCGAAGTAGCGGCAACCGCATAGATATAATTCATCGGGAACTCTCGTTCGGGTGCAATAAAAGTGGGCGAATATTCCTCGCTGCTACTCGGTCCTAAAAGAGGGAGAAGAAAGGCAAAATAAAACAATACAGTAATAATATTTACCGGATCGGTTAGACTTCTTTTTTGATGCTAACGTAGCATAGACTATTGGCGTGACAATGAGAAGACAAGCACAGGCTGATACAGCGATGATAATGACGATGATGTACGAAGAGTTAGTCTCACTTGTCGTCAACTCGGTCGGCGGTGCTTCCTCTGCAACCCAACCCATAATGCATCCCCGTCACCCCATAATGTTACTCATGCATAGCCTAACGGTTACGCCCTACTAAATTATCAATGTTAGTTACGACATCTTCAAAAGCGTTATTAGAATCTCATCGTAAGAATTAATTGAGTTTGATTCCATAGAAATTATCGCAATTACGTGAAATTTGTTTTCAGGTAATGACATTATGACATGAATCATGCGCTCTTTTAGATTTCAGGTCTTTGATCTATTCAAGGATAACCCTAATGGCTATGCAGAAGCAGGTTTAATCAGATATTAGGTTTTCAATGAAAATGTAATTAGTCAGAAAACGAACCAGGTCGTGATATGGGGTTAGAAACCAGGGCGAAAATGATCACGTGTGACGGTTAAGAGACTGAATTTTTACATTCGTTTACACATTTTTTTCTGTCGAAATATCACAATTCAGTTCTGAAAATTCGATATGATAAAAACTGAGGATGTTCTTCGAATCTGGCCAACCGAAAATAGTAGTCACGGCGGGTCCGTGGGCCAGACTCCCAGAACACTTACCCCCTGAACATTTTCACCCGGTTATACCCGCTACATTTTTACCAGATCGATAATGACCGCGTATAAAACTGGGTTTTGCTTGAAAAATCTCAGTTCCAGAATACGGGAAAAATAGAACATGAAGTCTACTTACGTAGCGTCTGGATTTTTACGAGGTCTGGAAGGAAGGGGCTCTGTCCTTTCTCGTTTATAGCTTTGATGCTGAAGACGTAGAATGTTCCTAGCGTCAGGCCAGTTATAATGACGTGGTTCTGTCCGGGCGAGGCGTCAATGTATTGATATCTGTCCTCGTAATCCAAGGCTGGTCTCCACCTGATTTGATGTGATGTCGGAAGCCCGCCGTCAAAACCCCGCTTCCATATCAGAACGACACTGTCGTGTGTCACGTTGTAGACTTTTAGATCCAAAGGCTGATCCGGGGGAGATGTCACATCCAGGAATATCTCATACGTTGAACTTCCCACCTTGTTCTTACCCTTGCATTCGTATTTTCCGTAATCGTCAGGAGACACTCGATATATCGTTATCACCGTCTCAGAGTACAATTCCTCCAGCTGTGGAAGAAGACGGAACGGATATTGAATAGAATAAACGAGCTGATACTATCATATTACATCACTGGTGTCTCTCTTTCCGTCTTTATAATAATTCTGCAAAGTTGCATCTACACACCTCGTGTTGAGTTATCTCGTACTTGTGGTCAGTCCTATTGGAAAATAATTGTCTACCGTTGAAGTGCCACGTAAACTTAGGAACAGGAGACCCTTGCGCCTTGCATGACATTTGAGCGGTGGCTCCCTTGTTCGCAGCAGCCTTTCTCATCGTTGGTGAATCCTCCATTTCCGGTTTGACTGCCAAAAACAATGAAGCAACATTAGTTAAGGGATCTTGAAAAAGGTCCTCTGAGGTACTCAAGCCACTTACAATTGGTGACGAAGAATATAGGCCTCGACGTAGCGTTGCTAATAAGGTTGTTAACGGTGCATTGATACTTCCCAACGTCGTTACGACTAGGGTTCTGGATGTGGAGGTACGACGTTCTGCCGATAAACGAGGTTACGAACCGTCTACTGAGTTCGACGTCTGACCCAAGCTTGTGCCAAGTTACGTAACTGTCGCCTATCGGACTTCCGTCCACTTCGCACCACAGTTTAGCTTCCAAGTTGGGCGGGTAGACCACCCCCGATTCTGACGTACGATTGATTGAGGCAGGGTCTGGAAGAGAGTGAAGAAGATTTTTCGATTTAGGTCGTGAGCCGGAGAATTCGATGAACCAAATCGGGGACGAAAATGAAAATCGTCTCTTACATTGCACGTTCAGAATCAATTCGTAGGAAGTCGATCCCTCTGCGTTTGACGCCACGCATGTATAATTCCCAGCGTCGTTACGGCTCAACCTCGTTATATTCAGCGTTGACTCTCGTGCCGTCACTCTTTTATTCCCCGTGCTCAAGGGCAGCCCGGATCTTGACCAGAAGTAGGTTATCCCGTTTGGATTGGCCGACGCTGAGACTGAGAGCACGAACGGCTCGCCCTCCATCCCGACTAACTCGGTTGGATCGAGGGGCGTGAAAATCGGTTTGTCTGTTCCAATGGTCGAAAAGTGAGACTGAATTAATGAATGAAGAGAAAAAAAGGACAGTTGATCTGTGAGTTCAACCTTCTCAAAGTCAGACCAATCAGCATTTGATCGATTTGGAAAACGAACTTACAGAAAATTGTAAGCGTTGTAGCGTCGTGGATAGCTCTTTCGAGGGCGGCGTTGCTAGCCTGGCAAGTGTAAACCTCCCCGTTCATTTTTTCTGTCAATTCGATGGTGATTTCGACAGAGGAAACATAGCCCCCGTGGAGTCCGGGTTTAGTAGAATTTCGGCTTTCTGGTACGGGAATCCCCTGCTTCCACCAGGACATTTCGGCCGGGGGATTACTGCTGCTTGATTCACATATCATACGACCGGTCTCACCCGCTCGAAACTCTTTTGGCTCGCGAGTTATCTTCACCTGGTCTGGGGGAACTGGAGAAGGTAGGAAAATATGAAACAGCGATGAAAAAATTCTCACAAAAACCTTACTAAGATTTTAGTGTGTGGTATGAGAATTTTCCTGCTCTTTTTCAGCCAGTTAATTGCTCTTGTTCTGGTTCTTTTTTGTTCTCGTTGATCAGAAATTCGTTCTATTTTTGAGTGAAACTTAAAAAGTCAAAGTTACACCTGAGTCAAATTCCATATGGTTTTTAATATAGATTAGCTGAAGATTTAGCTTTGAAAATGAAACTATTTCTCTAGTATAATTTTCGTAGAATAGAATATATTATAGATCCACTGCAATATAAAAAAAGAAGAAAGCGGAAAAACCGTCCTGAACCAAACTTACAGTTTACTTTCAGCTGCATTCGTTGAATGAGCGGGATATCGAGGGCTGAATTAGTAGCTTCGCATCTGATCCTCGCGTTATTGTCAGATGCGTTCACCAGAATCGCGAGTTCACTTGAAACGGAATGATCTCGCGTCCTCACGGTACCATTGACCTAAACATCGAACGATAAAAAGTTGAATAAAACTCATACGGTCGAATATAGGTGTTAGAAGTGATGGAAAAGAATCGATAGAAAAGACCGAACGAGACGCTCACCTTTCTGTCGTTTTTATACCACGTCAGGGTAGCCAGAGGGTTTCCTGCCACCGCAGCACACGATAATTTGATAACCGTACCAGCGTCTATACTGACGCCTTCCTCGTGGCCGGTGACTACGAGGTCGGAAGGAGGATCTGGAGTTTGAAAATTTAATTTAGAAAAGAAAATTAGATGAAAATAAAAATTGAGAAGTTCGGGAAAAAGGCTTACACGGAAAAATGCGCTACTTTAGTAGCGTTCACATAGCAACAGTTCCCAACACTTCTCAATTATGAATCCACTATAAATTTCCTCACATATAACGTTGATGGTGTGTGTTCCGACGACGTTTTCGGCCAATTTATTGTTCAGCGCGTGGCAAAGTACCACGATACTCCTAACTTCCGGGCTTACATTGACCGTGATGTTGGACGTGGTGATCCAACCGCCCTGGACTGCCAGGTTAGTCCTCGTGAAAGTGTGATTCTTGAAATTTTTTCCAGCAACAACCCACTTTATGTCGGCTGGTGGATTCGAATTTTCCGTCGTACAAGTAATCTTGACGCTATCGCCAGCCTTAGCTTCCGTTGGTCCGGAGATCCTGGCCTCCGTTGGAGCAACTGTTGGTTGTATAGAAGAGATTGTCATAAGATTGGATAAAAGAAAATGTCAAATGACCACAGAAAATAACCACTTACAAAGAACAGCCAAATCGACGTGAGCTTTCAGAGGAGCGATGCTCATAATGTTTGAGACCTCACATCTGAACCTTGCCTTGTTGTCACTCGCCTTGGCTTCGAAGGAATAAACGTTTTCGGAAAAAGACGCTTCCGTACGGTAGAGGTTTGTTATTTGCTCGTCGTTTTTAAACCACACAACTTGCGCTGGTGGATTACCACCCCGTGATCTGCAGGCCAGTTCCACCTGCTGTCCACGTTGAACTGTCTCACCCTCTGTATAACCCTCGATGTACGGCACGCCCGGGGGATCTAGAGTTCCGAAAGGAATCGATCTTTCAATTTCAGAAACCTTTACAGACTGCACGTTAAACTTTGAATCGTACGTCTCCTCAGTTTTCGCAGGGTTCACGTAGTTCAATGAAGTTCTGATTCATGAATCTAGAGGTCAAGTTTACCGTGATTTTAAACTGTGACTGAACTTTTGGTCAAACTTCAAAGCATATATCTTCTTCGAGGGTTCCATGGCTTATGTATTTCTGATGAAGAAAAAGCACTTTGGGGAATATCTCAAAAGTCAGTTTTAATCCAGGAATCTTGAGGCCAAGTTTCCTTCATCTCTAACGGCAAACCTGATTCCAGCACTACTGAACAATATCTCAACTTCGGTTTGAAGTTGAAAACTAACATCTTTTTTGTGTTTTGCCGGTTATGGTCACATCTTTGTCTGACAGAAGCTCGTTACACGGAATATGAAACTTAAGATCGCCATTGTTAAGGTCGTTCTCTCCGATCGTTATTGTCAGTTTGAAGGTTGGGTCTAACGAGCGTGGGATAATGGGCTTGGCACAATCTATTCTATTCCCAATTAATCTTGACTGTGTCCTGCGAGGATGGTACACAAAGGATCGGTAAGTGAAAGCACAAAATACTCACAAAGGACGGACAGCTTTATTGTCGCTCGCATGGGCATGTCGATAGGGATTGCCGGATGTCTCGCCTCACAGGTGTAGTCGATTTCGTCGTCCTCTGGAGTTGGCGTGATGGTGATTGATCCGTGAGTGTCGTATTTCAGATGCTTTTTCCTCGTCTCTCCTTGGTTCGTAGTTTCTTTGTCTGAAAAATGCATCTGGATCAATCCGCCGCTACAGTCATCTATCAAATCGCAACATCATTCATTTCTGATCCACTGTAGTCCGCCAGCGTGTTATTGATGGAAATTAAAGTATCGGACGACCCCGCATGAATACATTTGACGGTAACACGGTAGGTAACACCCATACTCAAGTAATCCGGTGAACATAATTTCGCCCATTTATCAATTAGATTCAAAGAATACGCCCCGTGCTAGGTAATAACCAACCGTCTATAATTTGCTGCAGCATACATGATACAGTTATATTATCTGACTCATACCCCAAGGGGCGGGAGTTATTCCCGCGAGTAAGACAGAACTTGCAATATTATGTGTGGGGCGTAATTTGCTAATGAAGGATCAATGCTATTACCCAGACTTTGAACAAGCTTTGCTTGTTTTGCCACTTGATACAAGAATGGAAACAAGCTACCGGGTGGCCCAGAAAAGAACAATACGAATTTCTGAAGATCCGTCTCCGTATTTGCATTAAATTTCCATTTCAAATAGCCGGGTCCCGAATCGGTTGAATAGCCGAGGTTCTAGTGTACTGTGGCGTCTCTTTGGGCTCGTCCCGGTGGCTTTCAAGAGTATTCGATTTCTGATCCAATTATCAACACAATCGGCAAAATAATGGGGAGAAAAAACGGAGTGAGCTTAATTAGAAAAAGTGTAAACACCGAGGGTTGAACTGCGGACTCTTGATCCTTTGAAAAGACTCGTTGGTATTTACTCTGACAGTATGTGGGTACTACTCGTTGGCGGAAAATGGAGTAATTTTGAGTATTGATATACGAGGGGTTGTGGAGTCGGGATCAAAGGTCAAAAGGTTCAATCATAAAGGCAAACGGATGCTTACCATCCTCGATGGGTATCGAATCGATGTCAACGTCTCCACTCTTGACTTGAATGTTTCCTCTGTACCATACTATCGTTGCAGCAGGTTTAGCGAATCTAACTGAACACTCGAGTGTGTGCGGCTGTCCGACTTTTGCCTCGATTTTCAATTGGTTTGGATGATTGCTGATCTCCACCCTTGAAGGTGGCGCTGGAACAGATAGAAATTACATGAAAATTTGAACTGATATCATTTGGCCAGAGTGACTTGGTATATAAACGATCATCTGGCGCACATGGGTTTGCCGTACAGTAGTACCTGGGTAAAAGAAACACAACGGTAACTGAGTGAGGTGCTGAAATAATTTGCAAGGCAATTTGAGTTGTTGATATTTGATGGGACATGCCTTGGCAACTATTGGAGGGCTTATGAGCACGTATAGGAATACGCCACAATGTGTGCATGGGAACTGAGGGAGCAAGAGTATCAGCCAAAGCTGGTGAAACTCTGTCTATAGAGGTGGTCGTAGAATAATGATGTTTTCGTTCCGGGAATGGCGGTAGTGATGATGGTGTAGCAGGGGTCTCTCGTTTGCGCAGTGAAATTGCATTCAATCTTCGCAGTGCGGTGACGCCGTTGCACTGAAATACGTTCCAACTACGCTACATTATAGTGTAATTACGACACCCTGACGTTCTTTTAAATTTGATGTTCATACGGATACGTTTAACACGTGGTATTTTTCATTCCGCCTTTTTTTTTATTTTTCAAGGATGACTGTACAATGTTTGACGACATAATACATCCGTCCGACACTCGTTCGGCTCAATGTGTATACCTTGTATACGTCTAGGTAGTTGAGTCGGGATCTGTTTGGAAAAAGTCTGCGAGATCTTTGATGCCACTGGTATATTGCTGATGAAGAGACATTTTCTAGATAGTAGTACAATATATGTCTATTCAAAGACTTTGCGTGAAATTCGTTTGCGAAAAAAAGTCTGCAATCTGGAAAGTGGGAAAAGAAGTCTTAGAATTAATATTCGAAGAAGTCCTGAAGGAACATTCGGAAGAAGTCCAAAACGAAGTACATCAAATAAATTTTTAGTCTGAAAGGAATTAAATTGAGAAATATTCGAAGAAATTCTGATAGTATAGTCTGAAGTTTTCCAATGAAGTTTATATAAAAGGCCAAAGCTAATGGTATAATGGGTCTTCAGCGAAGTACTCAAAGTTTGAAGATGTTTCGAAACAAGTACCCGAAGAAGTACTGGAAGAGGTTCTCAACCAGGTTTTCAAAGCAATCTTGAAAGAAGTCTGATAGAGAATATCAACACAAGTGTGAAAAATTACAGAAACACGTATTTCGAGAAGTTCCAAAGGATGTCTTGAAAGAGACTTCGAAAGATGGAAAGAACTATTAATGGAAGTCCTGAAATGTATCAGCGAAATATAAAGAGAATCATTCTTGAAATACATCTTCGCGGAAATCAATGAAGAAGTCTCTCAACAGCTCTTGAATCGAGACATAAAAAGAGTTTCAAACGAAGTGTTCTGATAAGAATTTCGAAAAGAATTTTGAAATTGTTCGAACGAAGTCTTCGAAGAAGTCTTGAATGCACAAAATGGAAAAACGGCGTGCAATGAAAAGTTGTTTCAAATACATCATTCGACAACTGTTACGGCTCGAACTATTTTTTGCTGTGAAAAATATTCTGCCTCTTATTCAACTTTCGTTGTTCTGATTGTTCTAATTTGTATAGCGTCTGAAACTACAGTATAATCCCTTCAAGCGTTGACTGATGCGGTTACTTCCACAGGATATATATGAAGGAGGTAGTTGGGTAAAGATTTTATGTGAAGCTCCAGAGGATGATGATCGGTGCTTGTTACTTAGCTATTCTTGGTGTTCCTGACGTCTAGACTATCCGTGAAGAAGTTTGGTAACTCTTAACGACACTTTTCTACTAATTTTCACCATCGAGAAAATTCCTTAATTAATCAACCGGCCAACATCTGGCCCAGCTAAAGTCCCCCTTATAGGATATCGGGGAAGAATGTCTCGAACGAAAACTCGCCCCCTCACACAGGCTTACAACCCCTAATCTTATATCTTAAACTTAGCGCTGTACAGCTCTTCAGAGCTTCTCGCCCCTGGCTGTTTCAACCTTCATCCCTTATCCAGAATACGTTCCCAAATATTTTTCGTGGCTGCTACTTCTTTGTGTGAAGCATCGAAAAAAGTTATAACGAGGGAAGAGAAAGGAATCTGAAAAACAGTATATTGGGATCGCTAAATGATCCCTCCCCCTCCAAATGATTAGGATTTGAAGCATCTGACGTTCGCACTTTTAACATCTGAGGTGAGGTTCTGTGGTAGGTAATATATAAACACAAATATTCGTACCATTATCGTACTTTGCGCAAGCTAATTCAACTTGGAAAGTTACACCGTTCTAGAGTAAACCTAACACGATCTGAGCCTGGCATAATTAATAAAAACTATCTTGTAATAAACAATGTTCACTGTGGGGTGGATCACAAAATTTTGTATTCCATTTCTCATATTAAAACTAAATTAATTTATGATTTTATTCAGTATTAAACGATTTTTCTGAAGGGTTGAATGATGGGCAGTGAAGCGATTATCCGAAGTTTGGGGATTAATTAAAAAAAAATCCCAGCATCAGAGCACGTTATAGTACCTGTAAGAAGGGGAATTTTTCAACGAGCCAGCGGAAAACCCTGACGTCTGGTAGTCTCGTGTTTTTTTTTTTTTTTTGGTAGATAATCACGTTTATATATCTATCTATGTATATATATCTACCCGTATATATATCTATCTTCATTCGGTTTTTTGTATTTATTTTTCCTTTTTCCTTCTCATTTTGCGATACCGACACGAAGCGACGCGACGAATACTCGTGAAATGTACGAGGCATAGATAGAAGGGATCCAGGGATGGTGCGCAAGGGCGTGTGTATGTACATCAGGTGCAGAAGGCTCACCGTCCATTTTACTCCGCAGACCGCATCAGGCGAAATAAAAATAAAAAATAGCACACAACAAACAGGGGAGGATGAGAGTATGAGAGGGAAGCCAGCTAACGGAAATGAAATTCAGAGACTAAAAAGCCTTGAAATGAAGGCAAATATTGAAATATGAAATCAGATTAAATTTTCCGACACTAGGTATGCGAGAGGAAATCGTGTTGTTTCAATACACGATATTTATTATTAGTTATAATTATAATACTTCTAGATAAACAAAGTCCCCAAATTTTTAATTTCCTTTGACAGAAATATCACACAATTTTTGTTACCGCATTTGTTTGGAACCCCCTCAAACACTAGATACAAAGAATGAAGCTACCGTCTACAATATTGATGTATACACAGATGTGCAGATGGACGTGATCTAGTATCGTATGGATGGACCGATTTTAGCGAAATTGGAACTAGAAGTTTGAAATTGCACCAAGATTTTCGCATCATAATGTCAACCTATCACTTTTAGTTTGTGAATGGCGACGATTTGAAATGCACTACTATTTCGTTATTCTTGATGATACCGAAAAACGCAGCTATTTCTAACCCTTCTCCCTACGTACAACGCATTTCAGAATCGTTTCCTACCACTAATTTGCAATCGATGTATTGGAGCTTGAAAAACAAAAATGCTTCAGACTATAGAATTTAGGAGAAGCTTCGTAACGAAACTTGATGTAAAAAATCATGAATAAAATCTTCTTTCTCTGGGTTTCTATGTGAGTTAGTGGTAGTCACTTTCTTGGCAATATTCACGGACCACCGACCCCGCGACGAACGCACTCATCGTCACGATAAATATCTCAGCGTCTGGAGCAGTGTTTCTCGTGGGGTAACGGGTGAAACGGTGGTAGGAGAGATAGGCCCTGTGGATGGGTAGGTGGAACCAGTAGCGAACCAAAAGCAAAGCTTTCAGTCTGGAAAGCTTAAAATTTCTCTGAAGTAGCAAGGCGAGCGCTCGTCGAATTAGTCAGAGGATAAAGCTGTGTCGTGAGGTCTCTTTTGATGATACTCTTGCTCAGTTTCGACGATTCTACCATCCTGGCGTACATCCCTATCTCTATACAGGCTTCCGGTGGGAAAAGCTTGTTTCATAAACAGCGACAAATAAATATGGCGTCTATTGGAACGAGGAAAATTAAAAATGCCTTTACAGAATATTTTTGTCAGAAGAAAAATGTATGAATGAAATGGAATGAAATGAATTCCAACTGGACGGTACACAGTTGGAAATAAAGTGTCAAAACAGGTCCACCAAACATTGCATGTTCATTTCAATATTTTTCGTTGTATTGTTGAATTTAAAAAAAAATGTCAAAATTACATATTGAATGTTAAAATGGTATAAATCTATGTTATATCGGCATGAAAATAACACGAATATACATATAGTGGACTTTAGAAATGTTAAATTTTCCGAATTTGTCCAACAGTGTATCCCTAATAGTTGAGGAATTTCGGGAATTCATCCATTCGTGCTTTCACTCCACCCTGTTTTCATCTCTGGGCCTGATCACATCACTCTGTGCATTCTATACGCATTCTACTCACTTCGGCTCTGCTAAAGTTTTACTCTGCTCTACTCTTCACTACTCTACTCTGCTCCGAATGTGAAAACCGAACGCACCCTATAACTATAGTTTGGAACGTTTAAATTCAAACCTCTATTCCCACTAAAACTTGGCAAAATTATTCATGACGATATCCTAGCGGAAGATAAGTACGATGATAATGGTAATAACAATAATAATATTAATAACAGTAATCATAATGTGGAAATTTAAATATCCCGCGTTTTAATGGGCAAGGCCGGCAGAGATTCGGAAACAAAGGCCAGGCTATCTCTGCCCCCTCCCACTCTGTCTCTCTGTGCATTGGTAAAGGGTTAAACAACATTTACGAGATCCTTAACGCTTCGCGATTATATCGTGCAGCTCGAATTTTCTAAGGGTTTCCTGTGGTGATAATTAGACGTCGACAGGGTTGGGCACCAGGGGTCATTACGGGATACGTAGCTGGCTAAAACTCGAGACGTGCGAACATTATACAGTTCTAGTATACACACATATTACCCCAGGATCTAGGAATTCTGCTCGCTTGTCAGATAATAATGGACGTAATACTGTACTTTGCATCGTCGTTATAGTAGATCTAAAGGACGTTGATAAACAACACCCAATATAAACCCTTGATACTCACACCTACGCGATAAATTTATCCACTCTGTTAAACAGTTTGATGAGGTTTATATAACATTGTATTATGTGCCGTGAAATTGCCTCGCATCTGAGCAGATCACACGGAATCAGTGCTGACGCACATACATCAAGAAACGTGATAGGATTTAGGAACACAACTATACTATCAAATCATCATTGGACAACATGACGTGACGTCGATCAATGTCAATTGACGTCGAGTAACATAAAGGGGGGGAGATCAACCGATGCTAATTGACATTGGATGACATCACAAAAGAAACATCAACCGATCTCAATTGACATTGGATGACATCACAAATAAATTACATCAACTGATGTCAATCGACATCACATACCGTTTCATGATATAAATTCGCATCAATTCACATTAAATTTCATGTGCAGTTCATCAATTTTTATATCTTGGAGCACCACGGTAAATCAATCGACATCATAAAATCAATACCGGCATCAACAATAACATTTCATCAAATTAATACTTACGTAAGACCAAATACTTTTGTATCAAATTAATAATCGCCAGCGGAAAGATCAAATGAAGTTATTTGACATTATGTGCTGTCAATGTCCATAACATTACGTCACCCAAAACTGGCATTGAATCAAAATATCACCGAATCAAATGTAACATACGACGAAATGTACAACAAGTTAAGTTTACGTTACGAGAAAGAACAAAGAACTACTTTGAGAAGGTGATTCGGCATACCCTCCCTGGACGGATCACTGGAACTAAATGTTAGACAGTAGCGTTCGACGTTGTGCACACACAGTTTCGAGTCAGAATTTTCGCCTCAAGAGTTTTTCCGCCCATCTGCCATCTCACAGGGTGGGGGTCGAATTTCCGAAAGTCCAAAAAGTCGACGGGTCAAAATGCCGAATTTTTAAACATACGAATTTTAAAGTAACGGAAATTCAGAAACACGAAATTCAATTTGACGATTTGTCAATGAGCCGATTAACCAATCCACCGAAAGGCCATTTAGCCGAAAGGTCACTAAACTGAAAATTTAGGCTTTTTTCAAGTGTTCTCTGTGATATTTGGCTGGCCGTCATTTTGTTCATTCGGTAATTTTTTTTTCGGTAGAATCTTTTTCGGCAATTCTGTTTTCGGATGTCTCATTTTTCGGCTCAATAGACTTTCGGAATTACAGCCTTTCTACATCTTATAATTTCGGTTTTCAAATTTTCGGCATTTTGACCCGTCGACTCTTTGATCTTTCGGAATTTTGACCCCCACCCCATCTCACATCTGCTAAACCGAAGTCGGATTCGATATGAGGCTTGTAGCGGAATTCTGAAGGGTTGAGAGATGAGGATAAGAAGTACGACAGAGAGAGAAGAAAAGATCCGGATCTTTTGTATGAGTAAGAGGTAACGCACATTACTTTTATTCACATACGTCTAATACCATGGCATTTTTGGGAGGAAAAATTTCGTCGTATACCTAAATGACATGATATTGCGATTCGAGCACGAGGGGCAGACCTTATTCGCCCTGGAGGAAAACGATTCTGAAAAATACTTCGTTGGGTTGGTTTTGTCGCATTATTTTTCGCTATTTTGTTTCATTTTCTCTCCACTTGTTCACAGCATTTTGAATTTCAGTACAAAAAATGTAAATTTCTTTATTCCGTTTATAAGTATTTTACCCCTACACCTGGACCCCGTTCCGTCCTATACTCGAATATAATTCAACAACGTCGGCGACGACGACGCACCGAGGCGAGGCAAGTTGTACGACGACAATTACCTCAGCCCCTCAATATTTTCCACCCTCTGTTGCCGTAGCTGCTGCACTTTGTGTATATCTATATGAAGGAGAAAAGCTCGTGTCACGGAATGCTGGGATTGCGGTATCTCGCTTCGTCGTTATGCTGCTTTTCTCATTTTATACGCGTGGATTAATTTCGTCCCCGTCTCCCGCTCTCTTTCTTTATCCAAGATGTTTTCTTTCCCTTCTTACTTCTTTTTGTTTCAATGTCTCAAGGCCTTCTGCAAGGACATGACGCGTGCAAACTTTACACCATATATATAGCTGAAATTTTACCACCACGCATTTTTTTACTCATTGACATTGTGAAATGGCAATTATATTTCATCCCTGTAATCCTAATTATTTCAGGAACGACCAAATTTTGTTTTCGAAATCTGGACTAATTTAGCAATAATTAAATTTTGTAACTTGTACGTAGGTACAATTAAGCAAATGTTTAGTTTGTGAGTTATAATTGGATTTCTGACAATGTTATGGGCTATATGGAATTTGACAAATAACACTGCCGGTGGCAGCTCTGCGCACTGTCGGGCCTCTGTTGTACCTACACGGTGTTTTATCAAGATAGAACAGAACCGAAATCTTTCTCTGTGTACAATTGTACATATAGGGATGATTATCCAGCAGCGCGGAATTCTCTCCAGAGTCTAGATAGGTAGAAAACGTGAATCAAATGTAAAATAATTGCGTTTCATGAACAATATTGCAATATCTGTAAGAATCGTTCCCAATTTTAGCGAATATATAGTGCCCTATTACATTTTCAATTGGCTATGTGAAATTCGCAACAAATATGAATACTATTTTCATTACCACTTCCAGGTCGAAGAGAGAGTCGTTTTCGTATTCCACCTCATTTTTTTGCTTTGCACAACTGTGAATAAGTCAATCAAGTAGTGCCAAATTGTCAAATTATTGACCTTATGAAGCCCTTGAGTCATTCCACGTCAAACCGGACAAAACCGGTGATTTTTGACCTCGATGTTTCCGATTCAGGTATAGATTTTTTTACAGATTCTTTGGATCAAATGAATGATCCATCAAACAATTTTTATTTGATTTTCATCGTCCCTAGTTTAGAAGTTACAGGGTCCACCTTCAAGTGCTCATATCTTCGGTTCTGTTTGTACTACAGACTTTTGTGAAAACGCATTTGGAAGCTCTTGAATGGCGCTTTCGTTACATATTCATCTCACTCCGGCATGATCGATGATTTTATTTGTTATCAACAATTATATTATTTGAACGTGGTTTTCAAGGTGAGATGGACGACTTGAAATTCCAAAAAAAATATGAGCGTATTCCTTGATCAATTCTCTACAAAATTGCTAGGTGAAATTCATGGAGACTTGATGGATTCTATTTGGAATGGATTATGGAATACGCTCATTTTTTTTTTTTGGATTTTAAGTGGTGCACATCACCCTGAAAACAACGTTTAAATAATATAATTGTTTATAACAAATAGAATCATCGATTATGCCGAAATCAAATAAATATGTCACGAAAGCGAGATTCAAAAGCTTCAAAATGCGTTTTTACAAAAGTCTGTAGTATAAATAGAACCGAAGATATAAGAACTTGAAGGAGAGCGTGATTTCGATTTTGGCCGTTTTTCCGAAATTTCAACCCCCTGTAACTTTTAAACTAAGGGTGATAAAAATAAAATAAAAATTGTTTGACTCATTCATTTGATCCAAAGAATCTGCGAAAAAGATCTATACCTGAATCGGAAACATCGAGGTCAAAAACCTGTCCGGTTTGACGTGGAATGACTCCTCTACATGAACCAGTGATCAGCAAAGAGCATACACGCATCTGATTGTCAATTCGAGTAGTTAAGATACTCAGTAGTCTTCATGTTCCAATAAGTTGAAATAGTTCCAGTTAGTTGAAATAGATGTTGTATGTTTGGACCGATTATATAAATTTAACCGTCAAAGACCTTACAGTAGGATTAGTAATGCTATACGGTATGGAAATGATTAATTTAATTGTTTGCCCTGAGGTCAGCGTTTAATTTTGCAGGAAAGGATCAATAGGCGGTAATTATTAACAGCAAGCTCGTGTTTAACTGTTCAAAAACCAATACAAGAGTAAATCCCAATTTGCGCCAATAATATAAAATGAAAGACCGGGTGACACAGAGTCGGTGTAACGTTATTCAATCAATTGAATGATGTATATTACACTTTTAATTCAACAATCAATTCATCGAACGAGATAGAAAGTATTCGAATAAAAGTTTGAAACGATTTTGTGAATCATTAATGAGGATGCCAGAGTATAAAAGGGTTTTATTTCGATCCGACATGCATGCCCATGCTCGAGTACAAAGATGATTCAGCTTTTCTGGGAGAAAACAAAGAAAAATAACTTCTCCATCCTCTTTTCATATCCCCGCTCCATCTGCTCTCGTACTTGCGGCTTTTCCCACGGCCAGGCCGAAGGTTTTTGAGAGAGTAATACCGTTGCGTGGAAATGTGAAACACGAGGCGAGAGAGATAATTTTTAACAACCATCCAACACTACCGACGGTTTTACCTCGCCCTACAGCGTACACCCTAACTATCTATGTCTATGCAAATTAGAGAGCTTTCAGAATGTCGTGTCGTGTCGCAAGGAGACTCGGGGGAAATTTTAGCCAAGGATTTCGGCAACGACTTTTAATACACCTATCCCCCTGCTCAGACAGAAAAGTTCGTCGTCTATGGGGTGGAAGTTCTTTCGGATTAAAAGAAATCGATTTACTTCGAGCAGTGTTGAAATTCAAAGCGTTGTATAATACCGAGGGTCTATACTCTCAACTTACAGACCAGATGCGGCAAGTGATTACAATTGATAGCAAGTTTTTTCATGCGGTTTAGAGCAATTTCATATATGATTACAAGGTGATTGTATTTGATTTTAGGTAATTTTTAGTAAGTCAGATTTCATTTTATCTTATTGCAATATGATTTTGTGCTATTTCAAACTTATTCAGTTGGTAGAAGGGGTACACGAAAAAAAAGGCACTTAATGATTAAAGCAAGCCGTTCGGCACAGTATTCTATAGGACCCTTACGAACGATTTGACCCGCAGCACCACGAATTTCATCCCTTAGGATTCAAGATGGCGCCGATTTTGCGAAAAAAGCGAATTGAATCACGTCCATCGCCTTCTATATGGCTCTAGAGCCCAAGACTACGATTTTTCATAACTTTTTTGCGATTGTTATGCACTAGTTATACTACCCCATTTGTCTCCAACGAGTGCAGCCTTGCGCCAACATGTACTGAAGGCGGCATATCAAGCCGGTCAGGTATGGGGTAATTCATTAACGAACAGTTCTGATCTTATTCTTCCGTCTCCATCAGCATGAGAATGGAAGCAAGATCATGAAAGATGGGTACCTGTGTGGTCCCATCTCCCAGAAATCTGGAACGCATTATCCTTTCTTGAGAAATGTGCATGTAAGAAAGGTCGCCAATCTCAAATATGCTCATGTCGTCGAGTAGGCCTGCCATGCACGCTCCAGTGCACAACATGCAAGGGTGGGTGCGATAACAAGGGCTCGACGCACATTGACGAAAGCGACGGAGAAATCTAAATGGTTACAAAGAAGAGGGAACACGGAAATATGAAGAACAAACAACCAATTGAGCAGAAAATTTTTTTTTTAATAAAGAAAAAGAATTCCAATTCGAAAATTCTAATGTTAGTATTACTATTGCATAACAATCGCAAAAAAAATATAAAAAATCGTAGTCTTGGGCTCTAGAACCATATAGAAGGCGATGGACGTGATTCAATTCACTTTTTTCGCAAAATCGGCGCCATCTTGAATCCTAAGGGATGAAATTTGTGGTGCCGCGGGTCAAATCGTTCGTAAGGGTCCTATAGAACACTGTGCCAAGCGGCTTGCTTTATTATAATCATTAAGTGCCGCTTTTTTACAAAATTTGGCTTGCACTCCGTCTACTAAGTGTGATTTCAATAGGTGCACTTTCCCCGAAATTCGGAATTCAAGTTTCTCCCTCCTGAGCTTCTCAAGCGTGACGATCAACTTGTGGGCGAAATGGCATTTGGATACTCGCAAAGAGCTTTCAAATTTGGAAATTTCCTCTTTCGAATGAGCTGCGAAAATCTGAGTCACGACATTACTCGCCGTGCCTTCACACTTCGCCTGATTTTCCACTAGAGTGGATATAGTGACGACGTAGCTGAAGATATTTGCTGACTTGATCTAGCATTCCGAATGCAATCAGTCTCGCCGTGTACTGCGGGTAGCAAGATATACTACACATAGGTATATTAATTACGTTGGGCGCGAGGGCTTGCGGTAACGATGCAGGATCGTTTCGGTCTCGGGGCGATATATTGGTGACGCGGTCCACTCGGTTGAGTTAGCCCTGCGGTCTTCCACGCGTTTCTCTTTAGTCTTTCGTAGGTATTGCCCGGGAGATTGGCAACTAACAAAGCACATTCTAGCCAACCAACCAGGCGAGTTTATACCCGGACCTAAATTGAAAACAGTGCTTTTATTTGATCCAAGGTATTACGATTTTCGCTATATGGACAAGTTTCCAGGTAGCTCCTCTTTCTTTTTCTGTATACTCTCTGTCTTTAGCATTCTTGTTTTTCCGTATCCCGTTACATTTTTTATTAATATCAAATCCCTACGTTTCTGTACCCTCCATTTTTTACGTTCATTGCTTTTGTTTTCCAATTAGCGGATTGTAATTATATCATGAAAGGCTGCTTGAGGTGGTACGAAAATTATACCGTTTGAAGTTTACCTCTGGTACCGGATATTTGAGATGCTTGTATCATACGATTCTGGTTTCTAGTTCACAGGAATATATTGTGCTGTATTTGAAATCCGCTCATGAGTTTTGAATTCAATTTTCCAGTTATTCTAGATTCAGAAATTAATGTGGATTCCAAATAACGAACACAATATTCATGATTCCAGATACTAAATTTGATACTTGATATATTCCATAGATTTTATGTTCTAGAATTTATAAGATACATAATGTCTTTCAGATTATTTTTCTTCTTCTCTAGATTATAGAATCTCTAAAATACGGACAAATGTTTAAACTTGAACCAATATTCAATATTCGGAATGCTAGATTCTTGACGCCGAATCAACTGAAATCGAAATTCTAGATTCTATCACTTCCAAATTCCAAATCCAATATTTCGTGTCTTATGAATTCTAAACCATGGACATCAAATGGCAAATGGCAATATTTAATATTCTGGACTTAAGATGTTGGATTCTGATCTTTATATTCTTATCGGGTACAAAGTAAATTGTTAATTATTATAAAATCTACAGATCTTGCATGTCACGTAAGCAGCTGATGCATTGAAAATGTCCTTCGTGATCTTGTTTTCGTGCATTTTTTCATCTGAATCTCTGAATTTTTTTTTTCTACCATATAATAATAATAACATGCTGCGCTATTATTATTGCCATCTATGATTATACTACGAATCATCATGTGCACCGTGAAATCTACATTACCGAAATGTCCCTCGTTCAATTGTTTTCGATCTTTTATTTATTTATTCAACTTTTCATTACGCACTTCCGTTGCAACGCTTCCGTTGCATCATTTCAAGATTTGATCCCATAGACCTCACTACTGACCCGAAAATGGAAGCATCTTCAATGCTAATATGTAATTGCCTATGGTCATGCCTCCAATTATATCTGAGTTTCTACTGTCAATTTTTTTTTCTATTTTATTTCTACATTTCATATCGTGGAATCCATGTTCGATTGTCCGTCGCGAACTGAATTCTATACGAATCTCTGTCAAACCGAGCTTTTATTGTCCTGAAAAATCTATTTGTGTGAAAATTCACGTCAAACAATTCCTCAGGTAGACATAGCGCGGCACTGCGTGTTTTTTTTTGTTTTTTTTTTTAATAATAATCTATTGAAAACGCGATTCTGCGGTACGTTGATACACATATAGACGGCTGATACATACAAACGATCTACCCACCTACGTATAGAGTATTGTAAAATCACACAATGTACATTGGCTCGTAGCCGCGCGTTCTGGATTGAAATTTTCAATTTTCAGAGCAACAACAATTGTTAGGAAAGTCGCTCTACCATTCTCTCTCTCACTCACTTGCAGGCTCATACAGCTCCGACCATGGGTAGCATCGCGAAATAGTACCGACCCCATACTAGCTATACCCCCAAAAGGATCCAATGACACAATTGAAGGGTACCACGGTGGCTTTCAACCTGCTAGAAGCTTTTACTACCTACAAAAGCTCCACCAACTCTATACACAGACCGATTCATGTTGATACGAATATAGTACCACGCACTGCCTAGTATTTGTTACTATCTCCGCCACGCAGGCAACCGGTCAAACACCGGCGCATTTCCATCTATCGCCGTAGGGGGTTAGGAAGGAAGATGATCTTTTTTTTCAGTAATCGTCATATATTCGTCAATCGGTTATTGTTATCATTTTTAAAGAAAGAACAGAAGGAACGAAAGGAGTGGATAAAATTAATCATGTCCCAATTTTAATCCGTAAGCTCGGTCAAAAGATGTGAATTTAAAAATAGGGGATATCAAGAACTTTTTCTTAAAAATAATTGGACAACTAATAACGCAGCTCATTAACGAGGGTGACGTCGGATCCAGTGGATAACAATTTATTGAAGCGTCGATATAATACCGCGATCAAACGCTTTCACGGGTAAAGCAAATTTCTCAATTACCCATCCAAGGAGTAGGTACAGGACAGGTCGTCCGCCACTCGAGGCTTTGAAGTGTGGGATGAGGTTCAGGATGAGGCACAAACCAACACAAAGCAAAGTCTAGGGCCTGTTTGTGCCTCCCTGACCTCTCCTGCACAGTGTACTCCTTTACTATCGCTATACGGATAGTCGAAACTGGGTAAAACGGCGCTGGTATCCTTTACCCGTCGAGCAGACATCTCACGCCCGCCCCAGTCGCCCAGGGTAAATAGTCGCTGGAGCAGACTGCGTTTGAAACCCAAGCCACGGCGTTGGGGCCCAGTATCTTATGTACATATACAAAACACTACCTCCAGCCGGCAATTCCGCAACGTTAGCGTCCGCGAAATACTGGCTCCGATCTCCATCCCACACCTTCCAGTTCCTACCCTCAACCCTCAGCCTCCAGTCTTCCCAAGCTCCGTTTTAATACCCTCTGACCTGCCCTTCGTTGGTATTTCAAGTGCGCCGGATCGAGAGAATACGAGGAATGATGGAGAGAGATAGCGTATATTCCCTTGTTTTACTGCTCAGGGGTCGTGTCTCGTTTAATAAGGATCTTCATCAACAATTGTGAGGGGGATCAACGGGAACGTGACATCGTCTCTTGGATTTCCTTTCATTTTCTTTTCTGTATGATTGATACGATTGTTTTTAAAGAGGACTAATTGGATTCTACAGATTGGTCTAACGAAACTTTATCGAAAAGTTGAGATGAGAAAATACTCATACTGGAAAGTCGCGAAACTCCCAAGACGCCGTTTGAGAATCAATGGTGGACATTTAAATCGATGAGAAACAAAAAGGACCGAAAAAAATTGAATAGTCGATGAGCTTATACATTCCGAAAAATTTCATGTCGGTTGGACTCGGAGGCTAATGAAAAAAAAGATCAACGTCGCTGATAGTCTGAAGATCAAAGTTTGAAGGTATGAAAGTGCTCTAGTACAAACGGCAGACCTTTTAAAGCCGTTGGAAGTAGTCGAGAGTACTTAAGAACCGCACGTAAGACTCATAAAAAGTACATAAAGTGACTGATAGTCGTCTGAAATCAGGGGTCGTCATAAAAACCGCGTGAAATCCTCGTCAAACTAATCGAATGTCGTTTGAAGTAGTTCTAAATCACTAAAAAACCATCAGGTATTGATCAGTCAAGGACTCTGCTATACTGAGTCCTTAATCGCTAATTGAATTCATTGGGATTGTTTCGTAGAATGTCTGATCCTTCCGTGTAATGTGTATTCTTTCACCGCACCACGGACTCCATTCCGGAAATAATTGTTAGTGTTATACGATTCTGCGGTCATGGCCCGTACGTTGGCTCGTTACATTTTCATCCTCGTTACTAACAGCCTGCGGACATGGAGTAAAAACATCGGCCTCGGGCCGTGTTCTTCCAGAAAGCACCCCCTACTTTCCCCAGGTTCGAGATATTTATTTTTTCATCGGATGACTGTGACACTTACGTTCGCCTGAATTTGTTACCTAATGGTCAAATCAATAAATTTAAAAGTGAAAAACCAAGTAAGCTTATGCAGTACTGTGCCATATTTCATAGGTACCTATAATTTCCGAACAGTGTCGAAGCATGTATATACAACACGGAGACTGTATTCCATCATTCAATATTTATGATCTACAACAGAACTAGCATGGAAGCAAGTTCTTGGAACATTCACATTATCGGCTTTCTTTATCAGAAATCAGTATCAAAGCAATTTCAGGGTCATCAAAGACTTTATTTCATCAAAAACTTCACTTTTCAAAATCAGCAAACTTCGACGATGCAATTTCAACCTACATTTACTCTTTTTATGACTTCATTTGATGATATGTCTGGCCAATACATCTATGTGGAACGATGTATATTTTCCTGGGTATTTTTTCGACGCGTCCGAGACAACTGTGTCCTTTTGCATCAGTCAGGTGATCCAGAGACCAAGATATATCCTCGTTCCGATCCTAAGGGTCTGAGCAAACTTTTGACAGTATCAGGTATTGGAAGCAATCATTTCGAATCCGACGACCAACCTGTAGACTACATTTGGTCTAGCGGTTCAAGAGATATGAGTCCGGATTTACATAAATCCTGAAAAAGCACATTATCGCACATCGCCATGATCATTTAACCGACCTTTTTCATTGACTTGGTAGAGATAGTCAACCATAAGCTTCCATAAAACCACTGCGACACCACCTAGTATAATTTGTATACGTAGGGTGTGCCTAAAAACTAGAGGAGGAAATCAAAAGATAAATAAGTATCAGAGAAAGTGTGGCAAGCTAAAAGGGCGCCATGGTAAGGGTGGGAGCGAAACAAGAAAAGAGGGCAAAAACAAACAAGCGGACGTGGACATAGTTCAACAAACTCAAATAGAAGAGCTGGTGAATTGGGTGGGTAGTTCTAGCGGGTTTATCGACACTATCTAGGTATGGTATACTTTGCCCATCCATTCTTTGGTCTAGGGTAGCTTCCGTGTGTTTGCAGTGTTCGTGTCTTGTACCATCCCGGATCGTGGATGAAACCATGGTCTTTTGGCAAGTATTCCAGTAAACTGAGTACACAAAAGGGTCTGAAAGAGCAGACGTGAACCCCGACCGATGATAAAAACTGGTGAAAAACACGGGACACATCTACGTATGTACGTAGAAGTGGTATGTACACGTCTTTGAATCTTTGTACCGAGATATTCTCCTTCATCTGCAATACCCACCATGTGCTTTCATAGCTTCAATTCTACGCACACGCACGTACTGTTCTACACGTGTATCGTACATGGTCATGTATTGTTGTAGAAATGGAAGAGGGTGGGTAGTGAAAGAGGGAGGAAAGCGACTTGGGCTTGTCCCTATGGGGGAAGAAGAAAGGCACGGCAAAAAGGCACGAAGGCAAGGAGGCAAGGGTCACGTCGGGCATGGTACGCGATTCGCATGGTAACACGAGGCTTCTCGGCCCCGTCGGTTAGCTTGACAACTTACTTAGGTACAATTTTGCTTGTTCCTCGAGGTGTTGGCCGATTTTTCAACCCCCCCTTATACCCACCCAGGCCCCTTCCCCACCCTATCCCGTATCCACAGGGTCAATTTCCAAGGCGTATTCTACACGTACGTGAAATAACCCGGAATAGTATTCGGTTGGTTATACCTAATGCAAAAGGGAAACGAAATTCAACTCCCGTACATACGTGTAGGATGTTATACCTACACATCGTAATTTTGATCTAGTATCGTGCGTCCAAAATTTAATCTCGCCAATCCAGTATACATTAGGTATGTTAAGATACATAAAAACCATGTCAACCGAGTTTCGAGGTTGACTGCTCTCACAACGGAATAAAAATGAACGTTAGTATACTGATTTTATCAGTCAGGAACAAATAAAGAAACGAAACAGAAATCACTATTCAATATCATGATGGGTTTATTATTGCAAGCCAAACTACTTATTGTAAGAGACAGCACATATAAATACCAAAACATATTAATCAAAATGATAGGAATACTATAGAGTGTAGAAAAATGTTAGGAATCTGCGTTGGTCAATAGGACATTTAGTACACAAATAGGAACTATGGCGAATAGGCTCGTTTCCACACGCTAACTATATTCATGCATTACATATATACAGGGTGGGCTTTTTCGGAAGTATCCGGAATGACATCATTAGTATATTGAGCTATATTATACTTGCGACTGTACATAAACCCATTACTGCTGATGGGTGTAGAAAAATATGTAGTCAAGGTGATACCGTACGTACGATGATTCCTTTGAAGGTCTATTGTAGATATTGGATTGCAAAGGCATTTAACTACAGTAAGCATCACTAACCTGATAGTGATGAATCATTTCAGATCAAAGCCGAAATCATATTCACGTGATTCACTGTTCAAAATTTTTGTTGGAAATCTACAAAAAAATATTTAGGAAGCAATATTCGGGTTCGGTTTTTAAATTTACTCCACATTTTGTTGGTATGTTTTGAGGTCGCATCTCCCACTTTTACTATACTACTGTTGTAAAATCCTCAAACATGAGTGAAGTAATTCAATGAAACGGATCAACATCAATAAATTGATGGATTGCAATTTCAATGTTCGAGTATTTGAGAATTTGTATTGCACTGTAAAAAATTTTCATCGAAAATTCATTAAAATTTACACTGTATATGAACAAAAATAGGTAAAAAAAAGATTTTTAATTAATTCTCGGAATTATTGGTGAGTGCCGACGACGTTTTGACAGTTTACGATTAACCTGAACATATGAAAACGCAGTTTTTTGTACGAACCGGGCTTCGAACTGTGTTCGCTCGCTCTCTGGGATTACCTACTACGGTCGCACGCTCTACCTACTACGCCAAACTAACTCATGACAAAGCCTGACTTTATGTGCAGACAGATAAACAATTGCCGGTGAATACGGCCGAAAGACAACACACTTGATAAAATATTATCACATTGATATATTATGTAGTTTGTCTTCAATGTTTCGCTCAACCGCAGACACATTCAATTACTACACAAAATGAGTAGGGGAGACCGGGGCAATATGATCATGTTAGGTTCTGAGCTGATTGGCGTTTCTCGGAAACCCATTGTTGCCCGAATAATATGCGTGGTAGTTGTAGAAAACAGTGCATGTCAACAGAAGGACGCAAACTTAAGTATTACGTGTTGTGCTTATGAAAAACTACTTCAGAGACTCCACGTTCTAAGGCGACTGCCATATGTCGATCTCTGTGAACATTGTACCCAATTAATAAACGAAATGTCGACATTACCTAAAGATTACGATACACCTATAGCTTCAATTCAGTTTGCAAAATTTTTTTCCTTCGGGACTTTATTGCGGCGAAAAATTACATTTAGTTTAGGTTATGCACTTGGGGCAAAATGATCATTTATGGCTTGGGGCAAAATGATCACCACTATCATGCACGATCATGCACTATCATGGTGATCATTTTGCGTTATAAAACAATTTCTGTAAAACTAACTAAGAACCGACTGTAAGAATACATAACTGTGCAAAAAAAAAACATAATATTAATAATTCGCTTGAAGAAACAGTGAAGTACTAAATATCATACTTTTAAACCCAGATGTACATATTTTTCTATATTGAAATTAAGGGATCATTTTGCCCCGCACTATGGGGCAAAATGATCCTTTGTCACTGGTGCAATTTTCCGAAATTTGTCGCAATCGTAGCAAGTCGTAAAATCTGAAAAAATTCAACAATGTAGCCGAAGGATGGTACAATCCATGGCCTCTATCTTCAAATTTTTTAAGTAAATAGTTTAGATTATATAGTCATTTTTCCCTTAGAGGGATCATTTTGCCCCGGTCTCCCCTAGAATTAAATAATCACCATTCATTTATTGAAACTTTAATATTGATACGAATTTGCATACATTTGACACATTACTGATTCGTGCAAATTGAAGAAAAAATCCAGAAGATGCAAATAGCCATTGGAAATATAATAAATATATGCTCCTTTTCTTACATTATCCAGTAGTATCAAAATATGTGAGAAGGTATGTATTTGACTCAATGGGATTTGCCTCAGACAATATTATACACAAAATTATTTTACACGGCTTTATTATGCACGGCGTTATTTGACACACCATTATTTGATACAGATTTTATTGAGCTAAGGATCGCTTGATATTATTAAATGTGAACTGCTCTGAATTTCGAATTTTCGGTCTATTTAGATTTACTGACTTCTGATGATCTCTAGCGATCTTGCGTCGATTTTCGCTGATATAGTTGCGTTTTGTGATGGAATCCCTTGGCGATTCCTCGAGTGAATAGCCCCTCGTACTGCAGACTCTCCGTATTTATCTTTTGCGTTGAAAAATAATCACAATTCAAAATTCACTAATCACATTCATACTGAGTGGAATTATCACTTGGAAATTGTTTGTAAGCAATTTCGGGCCACAATTCTATGCTTCAGAATAAATCGTGAATTGTGATTAAGCTCAGATCAACTCACTGCACACGTTCTAAAATCACCTCTACCAAGTCAGCGCGTTACCTCACGTCAGTTACCCAACGCCTAACGCTTATCATACAGTTTATACTCGGTGAACATCCGAACAGATAGCAAGAGTCTACTCACGCATCCTTATATACCTTATACCTTCCTATATACGTCTATAGTCTAGACCATTAACGAAAAATCGCTCTTATATTTTACACGACGAATATTAAATTCACCGTGAAGATTCCACGACACCGCACGAATGTCGAATATTCATCTCCTTCCTCGCCAAATTTTTTTCCAACTTTTTCCTACCATCTTTATCCCTATAAAATTGTTTTGCCATTTTTATTTTTAAGAAAGTAATCGCTCTTTGTGCACCGTCCATGGGGCAGATAAATCTTTTTTTTCTCTCTCTCTCTCTTTTCATTTGTTTTTTTTTTCTTTTTTGCGTATCAGGCGGTCCGTGAATCGACCCTGCGGGGTCTGGTTAGCGTTCGGTTGAATGAAAAAGTCGGAAAGGGAATCTGCGCACAGAGGCACATCGGCAGAGAGGCATAAGAGCCTCGTATATATAGAAGTTGGGTTGGCGGAGGGTCGAAGTATGGGGCGATGTATGGGGGGATATTATATCATCCACGGTAGATCAATCAAGGGTGTGGTTATCGAAAATTCCGGAAGTTAATACCGCGAGCAGTTAACGACCTCGCTAATAGTCGCTCGCGCGCGTTCCAAGGGCTGAAGTAAGTACATCACTGAATTCTGGGGCCGGCACCGCGACGCGAAAGCAAGCCTCCGGTTCACCAGTCTTGCCTCATACGCTTGAATGAATATCTAGGTACCTAAACGATTTTGGATCAAAATCAAACCAGAAAACGCGAGCTCCTTAAGATTCGAGGGTCAAGATGCTTCCGATAACTTGAATCCAACATCAAGATTGCAGTGTTGAAAACTGGCGGGAAACTTGAACAACCGGAAAACAAACGAAGGCGTTAAGAGGAAATGACAGCTGATTTACACTTAGAATTTTCAAAACCTATTTGAGCAGCCAAAACACGTTCGATTGTGGTGAATTTGATATCAGTGACGTGGACAAACTTAATGATGGGCCTAAGAGTCTTGGATTTGCGAAAATCGAGACATAATTACAGTTTTTTTTAACAATATTGTTCCGTAATCTCCAAAATTCCACAAAATTCTGATTATGTCTTTCGATTTTCGCAAATCCAAGCGACTCTTAGGCCCTTCGTTAAGTTTTTCTACGTCACTGATATCAAATTCACATCAATCGAATGTGTTTTGGCTGCTCAAATAGGTTTTGAAAATTCCAAGTGTAAATCACGCACTAGAAAATAGCTTGCGTTACACCTTAAAAATTCAAAATCAAGTTCTTGTTTGAGGTGAACGAAGTAATTAAAAACAAGAACGATGAAATTACGATATGCATACAGCAACCTTTTAAAATACATCAACAAGCCGCGGTATCCTTTGTTTCGTTGAAATTTGGGTCACCGAGAAAGATTTTTTGTTGAATTTATTCGTGCGTGAAAAACAACACGGAAAATCTCTGACACGACGAACCTGCGGTAACACGATGGTTATTCCGCAGAGCTTGCATGTATATTATGAAATTGTGCCGAAGATTCGTGGATCCCAATTCCGAGCGGTGAGATAATTGTCCGTTTTCGATTATCCCTTTGTGGACGGACCGTTGTGAGCGTGGTTCGGCTGGTAATCCGGTTCACGAATTGCATTAAAATCTACCGAATCCATACCTATCGAGGTATAAACGGATGACGTGCGTTTTGCGTTTCAAAACATATGATGGCTCAGCGTGAGTGATCCGATTGGCGGACCAAATAGATGGTCAAAAATGATCCGGTAAAAATGGCTGAGCTGAATAGAACAGTTGGACAAAATATACAATCAGAATTTAACAGTTTGGTGAACTAGATTTACAAAGCACTGGGAAAAATTATACATACGTCGAATGAAACAAAATGGCGAGTCCGCATAGCTATTGACGAAATCAAACAGTTAGACCGGTAGGTAGACTTGAAACACTTTCAACAAGTACTCTTCGCCTTTACGTGAATAATTTTCAAAATTGTATATTCAAGGTTCCAGGGTCGTTGGTGAAGAAATTCAGATTTTTTTTTCTCAATTTTAAACATTCACAATTGAAGTTTGAAAATGGTGGATTATATATGCGAAAACACGGACAGTTCGCGTGAATATATAGATATTTGAGAGGTTTTCACCTCACTGATTATAATTCCCGACTGATTATATACTCCTTCGCCGTTTTGATTAAATCCAACATTTTTAATATCAACATGTGAAAGTCGAAATATCATATTGGAATCAGCGAATCAAAAACAGCTGAGACCCAAATTCACGGAATGCAAGCTCATTTTTCACATTCTAAATGGCCATAATGGTTCCACCAGTTTGAATTTGGTATACTTTGGATGTCAAATTGAGGATTCAGTTTTTGTGATGCTAAAAACCACAGACAATGTCGCAGACGAATAGGTCGAAGGAAACTTAGACAAGAATATAACTTTATTCTCCAAGAGTCGCTAAAAACTGATAGTTACACTGAGAAAAGAGTTTCGTTATACCAAATGAACGCATTCATTTGAAAATTTCGCGAAATATTCGTTAGCTGTTAAAGAATATCTTAACATGAAGTAAATATACATGTTGTTTCAACTACTGTGGAAATTCAGTAGTATTCGCAATAAATAAAGCATTCGGTTGAGATAAAAATCACACCATGTCTCCTCAAATACAGATTTATTAACAGTCAACAAATCTTACATGAGGGTTTGAGATTTGATGTAATTCGTGCGTAGTAGTCTGTAGGCTTGCCGCGACGAATTGATGATTCAAAACACTCAAATGATGATTCGTTAACTGTTAACGAACTTTGTTAACAACAAGAAAACTCTTTTCTCAGTGTAGACCAGTAATAGACGTAGACTGAAATATAAGTTGGGCATAGGTTTTTTTTGTCTTATACATATGCGTGTTAACTTGGACAAAGATTCGAGTAACGAATGGAACGGCGGTTAATTTCATTTCTAAACAACTAACTGTGCTATTATTTATAGTAGTGATCGCTGGATTGTTCCTTTGTTTGGCCGACATCTGCGGGTGGGGGAGATGCAGGGCGAGTTTTGTGTTTTATTTATCTACCTAACGATTGTGGGATAACAAGGATTTCTTTTTCCCCGTGCCCACGTCCGGGGGTTTTATATTTGTACATACTTATATATCGGCTCTATCCAGAGGAAAATGGGATCGGTTCATCCCGAGAGCTACACCGCCCACCCAAGCCAAGCCCTTTACTCCCCGGAAACGGGAATTTAGGGGGGGGGGGGGTCTTTACCCCCTTAAGTAATTGAAAGACCAACGTGCAGACCCGTTGAACTTTCTATGTTATATTCCAAAACTGTGGCAGTTTAGGCTTAACGAGGGTCGTTTTATCGACGGATTTACCAACTGATATTTCTGAAAACCATTCTAAATTTCTGTACACACGATTTGCAAAATTCCTTTACTTCAAAACCAAATTTTTGTTTCTCTACTTTCACCCAAGTTCAGCGTAACGACGATCATGTTCACTCAAGTATATACAGGGTGTTCATGATAACTTTGGCAAAAATTACAGGGTGGGTAGAGGACCCAAAAACAAGAATTTTGAGTATTGGAACCCATGTCCGGAAATGTACCCATACCGAGCTATGGCCATTTTTCGATTTTGGTTGGCGCTCCTGTTGCGTACTCGAAACTCGCCTCTATGAGGTGTGTCGCGTGTAAAGGAGATAACAGTCATAAAAATGGCAAGTT
>JAFFZH010014645.1:0-22981 GCA_018420115.1 Euura saliciscinereae
ATTTTTTTTTTTTTTTAAACATGAAGTAAGCGCTAGTTACTAGGTAATTTATGCTGGTTTTTGCGATCCCTTCTTCCCAATAAGCGATTTGTGGATATGTGGAATTACACCTGGAAAATAAATAGGGCAAAACAATGTACAATGATTCTTTGGTCGAATAATGAATGCGACCTCAACGGTAAACATTACTTGACAAGAAAAATTAATTTCTCAAATATCACGTCAAATTGAAGAACAAAATCGTTATAGGATTATAAAATATTGAGGATTCAACGGCGCCCTTACCTCCTCCTGCAATTGTTGCCTTGATGAGACTATCCAATTCTTCGTCACCACGAATGGCCAACTGTAGATGTCTTGGGGTAATACGCTTCACCTTTAAATCCTTAGACGCATTTCCCGCCAATTCCAGTACCTAAACAAATCAATGTAAAAAGTTATTGAAATGAATATGTAAAAAAAAACGAAGGATTCTGCAGGATCAGGATAGAACGAGATCACAAGGTGAATCAAATTTGACTCGTTAGTAAGCCTACATCCCTCAATATCGAATTATGTAGTTTGAAGAAAGTAAACAGTAAAGTTACTCTGAAGTGATTTATTATTCAAATAAAAAACATATTCGTTCGAAAGAAATAATAATAATATCAGCATTAATAAATAATATTCACGTTCGAAACAATGCTTCAAGTTTCGTTTGCGTCTACTGAAGTGATGAAACAACAAAACTAGCTGAAAACCACCGAGCCTATGGGCTGATGCACTTTCCCGCCTAAATTACGTCACAACAAGAAGGAAACAGACAATTCGATCGTTGGCGATAAGAGACGAAAAATAACGGAAAGGACGCTGAGGCGAGGGAAGGGGGATAAACACAAACACTGTCAATCGTACCTGTCAAATGGGACAGTCTGTAACGTTTTTCTCTCACTCCAACAAAAAAAAAAAAATGTGGCGTTCGTGAGATAGGCATAGGTTCGAGGTAAAGGCGGGAAAACGGCAGCCATGTCAGCGGCGTCGCCAAACGCAACGGCTTGATCGTATTTGACTCACCTCGGCCGTCAGGTACTCAAGAATAGCCGCGCTGTAGACTGCAGCGGTAGCGCCGACACGTCCGTGACTCGTTGTTCTGTTTTTCAAGTGCCTGTGGATTCTGCCGACTGGAAACTGGAGGGAAAAGCGAATAACTTAGGTTACGCATCGATACAGACTAACCGGGGTCAATGTTTTTCGATCACTCTTTACCCTAGCATCTGATCCGAAAATATCAAACGGCGCGACAAAAGCTGACTTGTAACTTGAAAACTAGACGATAATACGCTGTGATTCGGGCATTCGGAATTATTCTAGGCTTCCTAAGCGTCGGTGCTACCGGTTTGAACGATTCTCCGCATCGCGTGTCGGATAAAGAGTTGGATAAACTCACCTGCAAGCCAGCCCGTGCGGAACGGGAGACAGCCTTCGCCTTCGCTTTACCAGAGTCCTTCCCCGCTTTACCACCAGCCTATTCACAGAAGAAAATCAGGGTTAATTTTCAAGATACGCCCACCAAACTTCGCCAGCACGATCACCAGACATTCCGCTTTTCGAAAATGACAATTTCATCCACGGATGGGCAAAATATCTCACGAAAACTTGCGGATACTCACCATTGTTCGACGGGAGCTTTCACTGTTCACTACTACAAGATAGCCTCACAGACCACAGACGCCACCGTCTAACCGCCGTCCCGCCAAACGCGCTTGGCGCTGCTGGTGCGTCCCGCAAACGGCGCCACGTGACCGGACCCAGCCAATCACGCCGCGACGTTTTGATTGCTCTTTTCGGCCGCCGCGCTATCTATCGATTCACTTGGAAGCTCAAATGTTCAGGGACGCACCTCGCGTCGCTATACATTTGCAATATTCACGATCGACGCACAGGATGCGCGTTTTTACTCGTAATTCTGTCCATCGACAGGATCCATACTCGCGTTTATTCGACATTTTTCATAAAATTCTATATTCAATCATCTCACCCCCCTGTTCCGAGACAACTCGTATTTGAATATTTCCGATGGTTATGATGCGGCCCTGCATGTCGTCGGACTTTTTAGACAAAATTCAGCTCAACGAATTACACCGTGAATCGGTTACTAATGTGAAACCGACGTAATATACTCGAGATTCTGAATAACATATTTCAAATTATTTGAGATTTCAATATTTTTCAACGTTTGCAGGGAATCTCAGGGTAACGGCGCAACGCTATCACTGTTTCGTTGTTCAAACAACGTCCATATGTTAATCGGCTAGCTCATACAGTGACAAGTTGCTATTAGGAATTATACCGCTTGTGCTTGAATACTAGATCGGTAAGAAACAACCGTGTGTTGGAACGATCGAAGTTGCCATAACCGGGAAAAAAATTTATTGATTCTGATCTGACTTGCACAATTTTTACGGGCGGTTAGAAGCTGAATATTTGAAACGTCCGTGATCGCTGTGTGCGCCAATCAGATTTACCGAATGTGATACGTCTGCTATTTCAAAATTCTAAAAATTCACTCTCTCAAGAATATATCGTAAAGTACCTAGATCTGTTAGAAAAGACATAGGGTCACCCTATTCTAGATTGCAGTGGATAGAAAAGTACGAAATTCGATATAAAAAAGGCATTTCGGAGTACTCTGCAGAATATTTCTTTCAGAATTTACCACACGAGTCAATGAGTGAACCGTGGACATAGCGATCGTGTACGCATACGTATTATACTGTAGTGTAAATACATGTAGACATATTTTCGTAATTTTAAGCATTTTTATAGCAGATATGAAACGTCTAATGACACAAAAGTTACAGTTTTCTCGTTCAACTTTCAAACCGTAAGTTGACCTATTGAGTCTGTAGAACGTGAATCCGAATGAAAATAAACCCTTCAAGTTTTTGAAGGGGTAGAAAAAAACTGCAACACATCCAAATTTAGGCAGAGATTTATTTCATAGTTATTTTACAGTAGAAATGCCATGGTCTTCACCAAGATGCTGTGTGTATGATGTTTTAATTATATATATCACCACACAGACATGATTTCTCATTACATACTGGCTTACTGGGTTCGCCAACTGATTTACTGTAAACGTCTGATACAATACTTTCTGATTCAACATGTCGTTTGTAAAAATATTTCTTATACGCATGCACATAAGTAAGACGTACATAACAATTATTATTAGTATTACAGTATTTGATATACATATATTCTTAAAATCCTTTAATCAGATATACGTAGACGTGTCGGTGTGAATTCATAACGGAGAAACATCAACGGGTTCCGTACAGACATATCAGGATAGGTATGACCAACGGAGCGACGTGCAGGCTCACTGGGAGGCCATCTCACCTGCATCCGCGTCCACTTAATCGATGCTTCCAAATTTGTTCATTTACATACATAAAAGATACAAGCTTGACGGACAATGTTTTTTCCCTGATCATTTTTTCTCCGACAATTCATTCACATCGAGACGTCTCACAATTTAAGAAGGAAAATAAGTGAAGATTCCTCTTCTTTACTCAGACTCTCCTGTGATGTCAGCCAAGGCATCGCATTTGTTGTCCAAGATATCCTGGAGAAAGGAATAATTCGACTGATTATGGAAGTAATAAAAAAAAACAATAGAATGAAGGATACATGAGTACAATCAGCTCGCAAGTGGAATCACTATTAGCCAAGTGTACGATGCCAACTTGGTTCCTGGATTAAATTACCAAAAGAAAAATCGTCCACGATTCTGCGATGGAGATACATGCGTGAGGTGCAAAGGCGGATCGTACACCTGAGAAGTGTTGCGATGCTTTTTCTTGTGAAAAGTAATTTAACAAACTCACCTCGTCGAGTTCCAGGCACTTGCCCCACTCACTCAAAGTGATTTTATGGTCATTGTTGCTGTCGCAAGAGTCAAGGAATGGAGCGATGCAGTGTTCCAGTGCCATCAAAGGCGCCCTGATAGGGAACAGCTCGTGCCTGGACACAGTTCTGTCGTGGGGACTACCGTCAAGATCGCACCATTTCCATACCGCTGCGTTGGACCAGCGTAGGGTCAGGTTAGTTTCTCCTTCCCTCTGCATCTTCATGTAGTACTCCGGAAGTTCTTCTCGGTCGGCAAGGTCACGCATAATGTTGAAGAGCCAGTCGCGCATGCGTCTTGGAAAATCGGCCATGTCATCCTCGCTACACTCCTGCGGATAGATCGGTCGGGGTACATGTCATGAAATACTGTGCGCGTAGGAATGAGTGAATCGCCACGTTATCCACTAACCGGCATCTCTCGGCACTCTCCGTAGTATTCAATGTGCACGTGCTTGTACTCGGGCCCATTACATCTAGGATCTTCAGTGTCGCAGAAACAACGTGCTTGATGAACTTCGCAGTCGCTGGCCCATGTCTCGTTCATATTGTTGCAGACCTTGCGGCGAGGATCCACCTCAGCCTCGCACGTCTCTATGCAAACGCACTGAGCAAAGCCTGTCTCGTCTGACTGTAACGTGGTATACATAAAGTTAGAAAGAAATCCACAAAGTCTCTGATTGGTTCGACCGACATTGGCCATTCAACAAGTTGGAGAATTTCAGAGCCTGCCCACTATGAACGAATGTACTTATTGAATGATCTCTCGATCACTTGTAAGTGCGGCAGTATTCAATTTTAAACGCAACTCGAATCGAGATACATGTTGACGACGGTGTGCAGTAATAGGATCTTCAGAACCATAAAATGTATGCTATCTAGATGAGTGAGACGTGTGTGTTGTCTAAGTCTATTTCTCATATAATCTCATGTAATAAATCATATCATGTTCATAAATTACTTGGCAGACACGTCCAGGACCGCAATGTTTATCCTTGCAGGGGTCGTACTGTAAACGCTCTTTTTCTTCGCCTGAGTCGGCATCAACTTTGTCTTCCGCTTCTTCGTGTGACACCTCGTTCAGAATCACATCCTCTTCGAATGCCGCAGCCTCCGTTGTCGACGAATGATGCCGATGACGATGACGCCTCCTCTTCTAGCATATTTTGTTGTCGATATTAATTATGACATTCATATCAGGGATTATTACATCTTAAATATAATGTGATGAATTGAGTAGGAATGGGTCCTGAGGGGAGAGACGTAACTTGCCGTGCAGAACAGAATAGATGTAACTCAGAAACTAACAAAATGATGACAATGGACTTTCTCTGAGTTACGTCTTTTCTTTCGACCCGTCGATATATTCCATAATAGATATGGAACTTCCATGTGGGGATTATACGAAAATAATGTGGTTTATGGTATTACCTCTCCGGAAACATCCGTAACCAGAAGAATGCCAACGCACAGCGTCACCAGGAGCAGCTGCGTCTTCATCCTCAACCTGACCTCTGTAACATTGATCGTGTTTCTGTTACTGCAAATGCAGATTCGAGTTATAAAATAAGCCTACAAAATAATGCTCACGGTGACTAAATTTTGCATATGCTCGTAATACAATAGCATCGACCATTCAGTCGAGATATTATCGCATCTTGCAAATTTTACCGGACGTTGCAGATACGTGACATACGATCTGAGAAAAAAAAACTCTCGCATTGATTTTCTATGACTCTACGCAAATGTATAGAGCCTTTGTTTGACCCAATGAATCGTACATTGAATACTTGAATCGAACAACCATTTGGCTAGACCAACAGATATTGCATTACTACAAATAAATATTCATTACACGGCCCATTGTAACCGGACGTTTGGTCAATTTAAGACTTTTTACTCGCTGTTAAGATGCGGTAATAGGTTGAAACTGGGTTGTTACGATCTACGAATGATCGTCACGTATCTGCTTTGTCAATTTGTAAACAGTAAACCATGTCATTTCGATATAATAACAACATACAGAAATAAATTATTGGTTGCCTTCATTAAACCCTGCGCAATTGAACTGTAAAACACGGTCATCTCGCGTTTGATACCACTATCAACAGTCATGTACTTTACTAGTTTATTCAGTTATTAATTAGTTTCAATTGTTATCATTATGAGTTGTATAATCTGGTCCAAATCGATGTACCCGTTACGTAATTGGTTTTTGAGTAAATGGATCATCTTGGCGGCAACTTGGGGTCAGTGCAAATAACTTCTTATGCAACTATTGGTATCATAAAGTATTTTTACGGCGATAACCCAATTCGAGGATTAGGAGACGCTGACATATACTTTAACTGGATGTGTGTGAATAAATCTTTTCATCGAATGATGATAACTTTGTTGGTCAAAGTCAAATTCATTTTCTTTTTACGCCGCCACCGCGGACTACGCGTGCCCATGCAGTGTAGGTATATTCGTGCGAACCCTCCGGCTACAGGACACGCAAAATCGATTCACGATTCTATTATTAAAGCCAGAAAATTATCAACGAGAGGAGCGTGGCCAATATTCTAATATCTCACAGCAAACGCGTTATAATACCTGTTCGTACGTTTTGTATAATACATGGTCAATACTCTAGCAACTATGTGCGATAAAAAAAAAGAAAACGCCTGTGCCAGTACATAATTTGTGATAAAAGTAGAACCAATACAAAAATAGCAGCAAATAACATCGTGGCCACTATAAAGAGCAAAAGAAAATCCTCGACTTTTCCATGACTTCCCTGACCATTTTTCGAATTTCCTGATTTTTCCTTCCCTTCTCTCGTCGATTAATTATTGGTCATAAAATAGGAAAAATAATGATGTTGGATTTTGTTGGTATTCGAAAATAATCCGGGAGGAGGATCGAGGGCTCGTAGTCTCTGTCTGACTTTCGAACGTCATACCTACGTATGTGTTCATGTATACAACTGCCTGCATATATTGCTCGAAGCACAGATGTCCTTTTACGGACGAAACGGCGACGCCGCTGAGATATATATCTACACCGAGCTGTACACAACGGCGCACGTGTGCCTCTAAGAAACCTCAACGGCAAATGCAGATGCCGCTGCCATTGCTTCTACATGAGAGCGAGAAGGAGAGTCACAAGGGGCATGGCGATACCGCTGGCCTTTGACGTGTACAGAAAATACAGGGGACTTATTTCCCTCCCGTTCCGGGCGTGACCTCGGCGCGTATGAATACCAGCTGAGTTGGAGGCGAACGTAAAGATGCGCCGCGTGCTCAGAACGGTCCACGGAGACCCAGAAGACCGTGCGCCACGCGGCGCAGTGATACAAGAAGCGGAACCGCGCGATCTTATACAGTAAATTGGCATTTCCTAGCAGAGAACAGCAACGCGACCACAGCTGCGAATGGCAAAGGAAGACTTGCTCTGGCAATTAGGCGCAGAGTTTAATTGCCGTACACGTGTTACACATATACATGTACACTTGGAGTTTATACCCCTGGATATTGACGAAAAGTGGAAGACATCGGAGAATTTATTTTCGCCATGTTATTATTATTGCTATTATCGTCAGATCATTGCAGATCTACGTGGGTAGCGATCCAACCACGCATTTGAGTCCAGTTATTTGCGGTGCCGTTTGTGCTCAGATTTTTTTTTCTGTTGTATATTCTAGGCCTGGTACGATACGTTATCGTTACCATGAGCGTGGCACGATTGCCTCAAAAATGCATGCAAAGAAGACACAACTCGTAACCATGCAGCAAATCGTACAAACAATTCAGACACTGGCGTTCTGGCGGTCATTTTGAAAAATTATGTCTAGAAATCACGAGGCTGACTTCGATCTGACATACATGCAGCAGCTAGAGAGCAACGCGATAAGTAACAAGCTGCGGCGATAACTGCATCTATAGGGGCATTATTCGAGATAACACGTGTGCCTCATTTCCGAAGGAAGTGAATTTAGCTTCCGTTTCGTGGAACAATGCGAGATTCAAATCAATTAAGAATGAGGACACACCCCACGCGGACATGCACTCACAGTGTGAACATTTGATTCGTTGCAGAAGTTGCTTTTGACTATTATATCGACGTCAAGTTAGAATTATTATTTATTGTGACTCAAGTTTTTGGAAGCAGAAGAAAACTTTGTTAATATCATATATAAAGTCCAAGTTTCTTCCAAGATGGGATTCGAATGATTCCACTTGCCGTTACATCAACTTGTTTTTTTTTCAGTACAACTTGTTACAAGCTATATTTTTACCCCTCGTAGCCGCAATTTTATAATTGCCAGTTCATCACCATAAGAACTCTCTGAGAATAAATGATCGCGTCATCGACCAGCAAGCCTTGTAACGTGAGAAATGAATGACGTAATTCAGAAAGTCGGTATTTAATTGTTTGCCGAATTTGAACTTCGAAGTAAAAAAACATACTTCCTCAAATTCTCGGGGTCTAAAGGAATTCGAACTCAATACCTAATCAATAGAATTCTTCGCTTTCTACGATTCCAAAAAGTGTAATGAGACTATTTTTCTCCTCTCGTTGAGGTCAATGGATTCTCGATATCAACTATTAGATTAGATTATAATCGCACTATTGTTGTAGTTGTTCTACGAATACATGGTAACAATGTAAGAGTAAAATAAAATCCGTTAGTATGAGTAATGCGTACCTTCTAGAGGAACAAGTGTCTCAAGTTAAGTTGTCCTTTCGGCTCGCTGGACCAACGTAGACTGACGCCTCGTTCGAAACTTCTGCAATCTAACGATGAGATGATTTCATGCCGCCCCCTGACATATACCCTCGCTTCTCAGTTGATCTTATTAACATGCGGACGATCCGTTTTCCCATTCGCGCCAGCGCGTGTTACGCAAATAATTACAAAGACAGAAATCAGAACGGTTTAAAACGCGCGATGCTACGTCTTCCTAGTACAAATTACATCAAATTCGAATGCAACAAGCTTGAGTCTAATATGGAGATGCTATTCCACCAGTTTTTCACTGTGTAGGGCGTACAAAAAGATGATGTGACTTGTCAAGTGGCATCGATAAGAAAGTATTGTAATTAAATAATATCACACAGTGATTAATAGGATCGTTCGCAGTACTAGAGGAATTTGTATGAATAAATTTTCTGTTTTGATTTTGTCTATCTATACAGAATAGGTATTTATATGAGAGAAAACTGCATATTATCATTTCTACAATCTTGTTCACGTTAAGTTATTATTGACCGATTACAATATGCCTAGTTTACACAAAGTATGGTATTACAGACTGGTAATTAGGGCCACAAAGACTCTCAGCTGCGTTATCCTCGTCGTTTCGTACACTGCGAGTATAAAAATTTGATTATACAGAATAGTACATACATCTCTTGACTTAAGGCTTACACTGAGTCCAGCTGAACATCGGAAAGAGTACCCAGACTGAATTGTATCGTTATTCAACGGCAGTGACTTTGCGCCAATGATGAAAATTACAAAATACTTATCATTAAATGAGACAGACACAAAATCAAACTCAAACAATAATTGACTAATGAATTCCCAATTTCGAAGAATGTCGTTTCCAATGCGTCTCAATATCAATTCATCTGTCTCATCTACTGATCCACCTTATTAGCAACAATATACAAATAAACTATTTCAAGTTGGTTATAGCAAGGTATATTATGCTAAATGCAAAAAGTTACATCACTGTGGTTTTTTTAATTCCTTCTTTCTTCTTACTTCATCGCAATAAATTTTCGCGATTCTACACATTAGGGTAAAAATAAAAAGCTATGGTAGAAAAATGTTACAACGCAATTACGCAATACTCTATTTTATTTATAATTATTACTACTTTACGCCTCTTTTCCATTATTGATCAATCTTCGTTTCGTTTAGTCCAAATTTTTTTATCAAGAAAAAAAACAGAGTATAATATGATATTTCACGTTATTTTAAGGTGCCCCCATGTAACAGTGGTTCAATCGTTATGGAATATTCAATATAATAAGACTGTTTTTCCTGTTCACGGAAAATACTTTTGTGGTAAACATTTCATTCCGATTGTCCGAAAATTGACATACTCCCTATTCCTGACCGATCGACTTCCGTCGGTTGTGTGATTTTTCTAAAGACAATACTCATGGTACAGTACCTATCATCCATATAAAAAGCTTATCGTTCACAGGTGAAAAAGAGCACCGAACGTTCGTTAGATTGTTCAAACGATGTAAAAATCGGTGTACAATTATGAATTACACCTATGCAATTATAGTAATCTATGTAAAAATAAAAGTAAAATAATGTCGATTGCCCCGAAGCTCGTTACAGTTTCACTCAATCCACAGCAATCACAGACGCCGTTTGATAGACTCAAAACTTCAAAAAAATTGTTCGAGCCTCTACCCAATAAGGTATTCTGGAGTAACAACCATGCGGATTGACTGAAACTGATTCATCGGTCCATCGATGTGGCACATTATACGCTTTGTGCGGGTCTAATTTTATTGCAACAATAATATGGAGAAAAAAAAAAGGAAAATACAGACGACGTAGAGCCTTGGATAATTGGATGCTCGTTTTACAGCCTCTGCTACGGAAAGACCGCTGACCAACTTCGGTTAGGCCGAAACATGTCTCCGGTTACTTATTGTTTTTTTTTTTTTATTTCTGTCAAGTATTGTTCTCCCGTACATTGATCAATCCTAACCGATCGTTGAAAGAACTGGCCTATAATCTAGATATACAAGTATCATAACTTTAGGTGTCTAGCTTATCGTAAGGGATGCTGTTTTATTATGTATACATACCTAAATGATAAACCGAATGTTGAACATACTTCCGAAGAGCCGTGTATGATCAAAGGAAATACCTTGTAGAAATACGTTGTAAAAATAATATTATCAATTATAATAATAGTAATAATAATAATAATAATAATAATAATGATAATATTCTATGATGATGAAATTATTCACAATTTAGTACGATATTTACTGGATTTCTACGATTATTGTTTTTCCCTTTGTCTTAAACTCATGTTCAATTATTATAATATTATCATCAATTTGTGTATACCTAATTATTATCCGTTTTCATGCCATTTTGTTACAGTTATACGCATAATAACGGTATCGCTTGTAATAGTAATAAGATCAGCCCTTAAGGACTATTATTAATTTATATTAAGAATGGAGAACAATATTTTGTTTTCTTAATTCACTCTCAGCCTTAAAATTTGTAGCAACTTGTTGTCTTATCATTTTTTTTCTAATTTTTATTTCTATTCATGTTTTATGTTTTTTTTTTGTTTTTTTCTCATAGTCCCCGGCTAGCGATCTGTGTTTCTCAATCTGTTCTCCCTGCTGGATCCATTCTTTCCGAGCAACAGTGTTTTTTCTAGTATGAAATCAATCGAAATAATCATTAGTATCCAAACTCAAACACCAACAATCGAGTAATTGGAGAATCGAATTTTATACAAGTTAGTAATCATGTGGAAATTCCATTTTAGCAATTAAACAACTAATTGTAAGTACTGTTCGTCTATCTGAATAAATATTGCAGCGCTTATTACTGTCGAGAGTCTTAGATTTCAAAATATTGTTGATAGAAAACTAGAAGAATGTATCTTCGATTTCGCGTTTAAAACTTGGAAAAATCTCTATGCAACTTTATTCATTTGCAAATTCGGTTTCTAGACTAAAAATTTCTCTACTTTCAAACTTTCGTTTTCCAAATCATGTAGCAGGGTTCAAAGTCAAGGAACAAACGTAGGTCAATTGAGGAGTAAAATGTAACGAAATGAGTGTGCCCACGCAGATAGGCGACTGGGTCAGGCATGTCAGGTCAGATTCGATTTTGGAGCAATCGGTGCCAACGGTTTTTCAAAATGGACATCCAACTGTACGTGGGGATTATTATACTTTTGAAAGATGTAGGGGCAGTTATCAACGGGATATATCGAAATCTCGATTCAATTTCGTGAACTAAATTGTTCTCCACGATTGACGGAGCGAGATAAAAGTGAATAATATCGATATGGACTTATTTTTAGAGCTTTTTCGTCATGGTTTCATTTATGTGTGTTGTAAAACACATACACTGAGTCTTATCGCGATATTGTGAAACATACGACCTCGATACATTGACGTATTCCGTCATCCCATCAAAATATTTATATGCCAGATAACTGGTATGAGTGGTTCTGATAAGAATCGGTAATTAACGAGTTAATTCCTCAATCTGAGATGAACAGCTCCGCGTGGCAACGATTTTCCGAATTGATTGGGATTGGGCACTATTTCAATCATCTAAAATTGAGATATTTCCTGGCGAAAAACTTTATGTTGATTCGTTAAATCTGATGGATTCCGTGAATTTAAAAACAATGAATGTTAAAAAATCTCCTCATTGAATCCAAAAGATTGAAAGTTGAAGCGATTAGGAAAAAAATCATAGTGGCCACTATTAGGGTGAAATGAAAGTCACGTGACCTCGATATGATTTACACTGGGAATTTTCGAACGCTATTTTCTCAGCCAAAACACATTCGATTGATGCGAAATTGATATCAGTGACGTAGAAAAACTCAATGAAGGGCCTGCCAATCGTGGATTTTCTAAAATCGAGACGCAATAACAGTTTTTTTAACAATATTGTTCTGTAATCCAAGCAAGTGCTGCCTCTCTCCACGAGGGGCAGCACCGCCTTGGGTTACAGAACAATATTGTTACACAAAATACTGATTATGTCTTTCGATATTCGAAAATCCACGATTGACAGGCCCTTCATTCAGTTTTTCTACGTCACTGACATCAATTTCACATCAATCGAATGTGTTTTGGCTGAGAAAATAGCGTTTGAAAATTCCAAGTGTAAATCATATCGAGGTCACGTGACTTTCATTTCACCTTAAGAGTAAAAAAAAATTCCCTCGCTTTTCCTGACCAAATTATAATTTTTCCCTGACTGAAATTCGTAAGAATTAGTGGTGATTCAAGTATGTAATAATTATTTCTCTGAATCAATGGTAAAAGAAATTGATTTTTGAGTATACTTTTTTATATATAATTTATACAACTTTTGCTAATATTTTCATTGATTCAGATTTCCGGGTGAGACAGAAAGAAAAATCGCTGGGGATATTTTATTCTGTCTTTTTTTTTTTGTATCACCGTAAGATTCCTTCACTTTTCCATAAACCATTTTTCGGATTTCCTAACTTTTCCGACTTCCCGGTTCGCCTGACTAGTGGCTACCATGAGAAAGGGGCCAATAAAAATGCAGGAATGCATGTGACGGCATAATCATTAGGATAAGTTACGATTTGGGTGATTGACGTTCGGATAATCAACGTTCTACTGATTGTAAAACTCGACCGTTATTCCAGGCGTTACAGCATCATCATTTATGATCCCTGTAGAATTGATAGAAGATAAATTCGAGTGGCAACGCGTTGAGAGAATTTCCTCGAGTGACAATTAGAGGTGATATTTGTTAGGTTTCTATGAAAGTCGATAAAAAATAAAAACCTTTCTTTACCTTAGGACACGAAATAATTGGGTAATAATTAAAACTAAGGAAATGAGCACATGCGGAGAGAAACTTGAATGTTCTCCTCGTTCTCCATTTTCCCCATGTGCGAGGATGGCGATTATTATTCAACAGGTTGTCTTGGAACTCGTGCAACCACAGGATAATTCATTGAAGCGTTATTTAATGCTAAGTTTAATTTTTCATTTCATTTTCACATACATTTTCCGATTCAGGCAATTAGTTCGAATAGTTGAAACAATTGTTTTTACTTTACACTTTTTCGTAGCCAACTTGCAATGATAAATAGTCTCATGTATCGCACGACCAACAAAACACACTGTGCAATGATATTCGGTCTAACGTCGATGTTTATCAATGTTCACTTACAGCGTGGGAACACTTAACGACGGTTTTGATAGCTGTGATTTCCTGGCTGTCGCATGCCACCACCTCGACTGCTGTCCCCACCGCGTGAAAAACTTCCGCGCCCACCTCGGGCACCCGGCTGTCCGCTACTTCTCATCACGCCACCCGGACCACCTGAAAATTAATTTATCGACGTAAAAATAATTCTTTGTCCTCTATTTTCGAATGGGATTTGTAAGTTACGATCGATTACCTGGACCGCGCTGCTGCTGTCCGCCCATCGGACGGACCGAACCATCTCCAGCAGATGTCCTGCCACCTCCACCTTCCATCGACATCCTCGGTCTAACTTTCTTCTCTTCAACATTAAGCTTCGTACGGTTTTCATCAGGGAAATGGATTGGCTGTAAAAAGATGAGCGTCAAAGTCGTGAACTTGTTTTCTTCGGGTGAATTATCCGGGAATCCCGGGTCTCGAACTATTACCAAGTTTGCGAGGACGTTTAAGACGGACTGGTGATCCTCAAATGTGATAAATCCGTAGTTGGGTACTCTGCTGGTATTGGATGTCCCGTGAGGAGCTTTCCCCCGGTCGTTCTGTTTGCTGTGAACTCGCAACTCGGCGACCGGACCGTACTGTTCGAATAACTGGCGCAACTGATCTTCGGAGGCGTCCAGCGGCAAGTTACCCAAAAACAACTGATGAGAGTCGCCATACTGAACTTGTCTACTTCCGCGACGATCGCCGTCTGTGATAATGATTCGTCATGAATTATTTGAAAGATTGATTTATTATGCAATCATTACTAAACTGTTCGTAGAGAGAAAGGAATAGGCTAAGAATTCCGAATTTAAAAGTACCGAAATAATGTTTTACACGGTTTTTTCCAGCAAGCATTCGGCAAAACCGTCCAAAACACTTATTTCGGTACTTTTTATTCGGAATTATGGGGCGGGCTCAAAACTCCGAACGACTTTGTGCCGGAAAGCCATAATTCCGAATTCAAAAGTACCGAAAGACCATAATTCAGAATTTAAAAGTACCGAAATGATGTTTGGCACGTTTTTTTCGTGCAAAACTCTTTATTTCGGTACTTTTTATTCGGAATCATGCCATTCGGTACTTTAAAATTCGGAATTATGGCCTTTCGGATACTTTTAAATTCGGAATTATGCCATTCGGTACATTTAAATTCAGAATTATGGCGTAGAAAGCGCATAGTCGTTCGGAATTTTGGGCCGGTCGCGAAACAAAACTTTAAATGGGGAGCTCCATTACTCTTAAGTAGCTAGAAAAAGCATCGGTCACGGAGAGCTGGATACTTTTTTTTTCTGAATGCTGTTTTGTGTTTCAAAAGACATATTGTACAGCCCAAGGCGGGAAAGCTCGATTTGAGACTTTGAAATTTTGGGCAGCACAGAAAATGTATTTCAAGCCTGGTGAATTTGGCAAATTCAAAAGTTCAGGTTGGTGAACTGAGTGTAAATCCCAAATTTGATGAAATTTCTTTAGTTATCCTACTTTACAGCTGAAGGTATAAAAATCAATAGTTCTTACAATTTCCGATATTTGTCAATGAAATTTGTTCGCATACAGTAAAAAATCAACAACTATTTGTGATCGATACTTCTTGTAGTTGTGCTGATCGGCGAAGCCCCCCTTAAACTTGAATTCATACAAGTTCTCTGAAATAATAAAAACTGATATTGAACGTCTGTAATTTGGTATCCATAATCACCCCAGCCGTTGTCATCGGAGGGGAAAGGAGGGCGAGGTGGTCCTCTGCCCATACCGCGTTGAACCGGTCCGCCCCGTGGGGCGCGTTGTTGCTGTTGTTGTTGCTGTTGGTTTCCCCCCATTCCCCTGTGGACCTGTGGCTGATTGGCACTGACGTTGGAAGGCGTGGCTAGAATGGGTCCGGAACTGACAGCAGGCACTGGCATGCGATCGTCCAGACGTTGATGCGTGACTGGAGGCTTTGGAAACAGAGAAAACGTGGATTATACTCGATCATCCATGAATACCTGGCAGAGAGTTAATCAAACTTACAGGAGACATGGAAGGTTTAGGCGCTTGCGGGCTAGTCGCTCCGGTAGCGGTGGCAAAGGATTTGACTAAATTTGCATATGTTTTAGGTCCGCTGTTGTTGGTGGTTGGAATTGGCACCGGGATGTCGGGTTGCGGTTCTGAAATCGAGTGCTGTTCAGATTCAACTTCCGGTTGATCCTGTGACTCTTCCAATGGAATTTGGGCTTCTTCTTCCGCCTGCTGTTGTTCAGAAACCACTTCTTGCTCGAGTTCCTGAACAAATTGTTCCTGCGTTGCGGGTTCAGAAATGTACGTGTGGGCATGTTGCTGTTGATTGATCAGAGGTGATTCGTCATGAACAGAACCATTAATTGCCACTGGTTGCATGACCGGATGCACCTAAGCATTACCCAACAAATTTTCTTTTTATTCTTACAATTAATATACCCAAAGTGTCTACAAGCTTTCTTAAGGTGAAATTAAAGTCACGTGACCTCGATATGACTTACACTTGGAATTTTCAAACGCTATTTTCTCAGCCAAAACACATTCGATTGATGTGAAATTGATGTCAGTGACGTAGAAAAACTGAATGAAGGGCCTGCCAATCGTGTATTTTCGAATATCGAAAGACATAATCAGAATTTTGTGTAACAATATTGTTCTGTAACCCAAGGAGGTGCTGCCCCTCGTGGAGAGAGGCAGCACTTCCTTGGATTACAGAACAATATTGTGAAAAAACTGTTATTACGTCTCGATTTCCGAAAATCCACGATTGGCAGGCCTTTCATTCAGTTTTTCTACGTCACTGATATCAATTTCACATCAATCGAATGTGTTTTGGCTGAGAAAATAGCGTTTGAAAATTTCAAGTGTAAATCATATCGAGGTCACGTGACTTTCATTTCACCTTAAGAGCATACTCCACTCATTCTTTACTCTTTTTTACCGACCGTACCCGGAACCAACAGCGCAATTCTAGATGGAATTCCGAAGATGTATATCGGAAAACTTCTTTGTTTCATGCAACAATGAAGACGTATCCTTGAAAACTGCACAAAATGGTAATTGTCGATGTCAAGCGGTGATTGTGAGTTTCGCCCGTTCATCATGGCCGCGACCACCGCTTGACATCGACAATTACCATTTTGTGCAGTTTTCAAGAATACGTCTTCATTGTTGCATGAAACAAACAAGTTTTCCGATATACATCTTCGGAATTCCATCTAGAATTGCGCTGTTGGTTCCTTTTCCGCGCTCGTGACGCGTAGGCTTTGCTATCAGTGAAAACAAGTGAAAACCGGGTACGGTCGGTAAAGAAGAGTAAAGAATGACTGGAGCATGCTCTTAATGCCACATTACTAGTTTTTCAGCAATTTGGAAGTATTTCGAGATTCCTCAGGACTGTTGGTAAATAAACGACAAATTCCAAAGGTATTTTTTCCTCGGCACGTGCCGCTGCTACCCAAAACTAGACAACGGGATGTGATAAAAAAATATATATTCATCTTGGCTTACAGGTTGTTGAGGTGGTGGCGCGTAGTAAACGTGCTGCTGATGAAGTTGCGGTTGCTGGTCTTGAATGATCAGGGAGCCTTGAGGCTCTGGGGGAGCGCTGGCAGGAGGCATCTGATGCCCTTGGTTCGACTGTTCGTCTTCTTCCGGTTCGGATCTGACTCCTTCCTCTGGTTCCCTCTCGCCGATTCCTTCGCCTATACCTCCGTCGCCGCTTTCTACGTCGCCTTCTTCCTCGTCGGGAAAGCCAAGGTCTTGGTAACGGAAAATATCATTGTGAACGTAGTACTTCTTCGGTGCCTGCGCCGCGAGTACAAAAGTCTGCGTGAAGCGTCGCATCGGCTGTCCGGCATTGGAAAGCTCCCCCGTCACCTACGGAAGTTTACGTATCTATGAAGAAAATGAATTCAATCGGAGCGACTCTCTCCTTACCTGCACGACAACACCGTTGCCGAGGGTCGCTTGGGAGTCGACTTGACTGATCTTCGCATGACAGTCGCGAAAGTTGAGTTGTTGAATTTTTTGATGGATTTGTTTCTGGCCGATAGCCGGATTGGTTTCTCTGTTCGGGGCGTCCAGTCCTCCGTGGACAAAGGAAGAATGATTGTTGTAAAACCTTGATTAACGATAAACAGACGATTATTAGACAGTTAGACAAATACAAGGGTATCGATTCGCGTATTACCTGTGCAAATGGGACGGGGCCTTGTTCAGCAAGGTGTAGTATTGTCGGACGAACTCGCGGCCGACAGACTGGGGCGAGGGGGATGCCTCCATGACCATTTCCTGTCCCACTCCTTGGCGCAAACTTCCGTCTTCAAATTTTTATTTATCCTATAACGCCGACGACTCTTCTGGAGGCAGATTCGATCGCTCGGCTGATCAGGTGTCTTATAAATATTAAGGCAGGTTTACTGAAACCAAGAACAAAGAAAACTGCGATATTAACATCGCCGCATAAAATTCGGCGATCAACGACATCGACAGACTTGCTTGCTCAGCTGTAGAATATTTATTTTAGAGTTTTAATGTGAGTGTGTATGTTAAAAGCCGGTAGAACAGACCGAAGCATCAGAGAAAGCAGAGTTTTTTAAATTCAAGTTCGTCGATGTCTGTGTCAAAGACAAAGGAGGGACCCTATCCTCGTGGAGAGTGCGTGGCTACGCTGAGGGAAACGTAGATTAATCGAGATCAAATCGCGATTTATCGTGGCCGTAGGGAACCGTTGGTAGATTGAATCGGTTAGGCGAAGGGATTGTTACCGCGGGCGGGGATGATCGGAGAGAAAAGGCGCTCCAGGCAAGACGGGCATGGCGATAAAAATCGTGGACATTTTGTGAAAGATTTTATCCCTACGAGGGGTAGAAAAAAACAAAGGAGACAAATAAGAAAACAAATAACGACGAGTAGGAAAACTATAGGGAAAACGAGAAGCGTGACCCCTTGGGTGTTAGGTTATACGAAATAACGTCGAGCTGGGTCCGATCGGGCCTGGGAAGCCGGCATGTGGAACCACGCCGAAAATGCCTCGCTGCAAGGTCTCTACGGACTCTCGGACTCGATATAAGCGGATAATTGCTCACCTTCGAATATATCGATGCGTTAATTTACACTTAAGTTACGGAGTCGAGATAACGTTGAAAAAAGTTAGCCGGATCGAGCTCTTGTATGAATAATAACAGTTCACAATAATGTTAATTATAAAAACAGTTCGGTGCGGGGCCCTCGGAGTACCGTGGTGTCAGCACATGCACTTTGTGCGCATGCGCGATCCAATCAGACTTCGAACCCAGAGGCTCTCGCGTCTGGTTCGAGGCTGGACGTGTCAGAGGCCGTGTGGACCCCGTCGATCGCGAACCCGGGAGGGTCGAACGCTCCGATTGGCCCGTCGACGAACATGGCTACGGATTCGCGATACCGGGCATTATACGAATATTATCAGATCTGAATCTCCCCGAATAAGAGGGGTTCTCGCCGCTTTTCATATTTCGTTAAGGTGAAATGAAAGTCACGTGACCTCGATATGATTTACACTTGGAATTTTCAAACGCTATTTTCTCAGCCAAAATACATTCGATTGATGTGAAATTGATATCAGTGACGTAGAGAAACTCAATGAAGGGCCTGCCAATCGTGGATTTTCGAAAATCGAGACGTAATAACAGTTTTTTCACAATGGAAGTGCTGCCTCTCTCCACGAGGGGCAGCACCTCCTTGGGTTACAGAACAATATTGTTACACAAAATTCTGATTATGTCTTTCGATATTCGAAAATCCATGACTGGCAGGCCCTTCATTCAGTTTTTCTACGTCACTGATATCAGTTTCACATCAATCTAATGTGTTTCGGCTGAGAAAATAGCGTTTGAAAATTCCAAGTGTACATCATATCGAGGTCACATGACTTTCATTTCAGCTTAACGGCCTCTCATGGTCGGTAAAAAGAGATTCCATGATCATATTTCTCCCGTTCTTTAAAGTTTTTTTATAGAATTTAAATTTTGCATCGATAGGCGCCGAAGCGGGAATAATTTGAATAATCGTACAATCGTAATGATAGGATTTTGAAAATTTGAAACTTTTTTCACATCCGGTTGGGACAATTTTTGAAAATACTGTATTTTCAAATACCCCGCGCAATCGATATTGTAGAATTCGCAGCTAATTTCACGTGACAGCAAATGTCTTTGGGAACATTGAATATTTAGTGTATGGATGTATATATAATTAAAAAAAAGGAGACGCAATGTCTAATGTCTATTTTAGCACCTTGAATTTCTTTTTTTTTTCAAATTAGTGCCTCGTTTTTTAATTTGACGAGCCAAAGTTAGCATAGGGACCGTGCACACTAATACGGGCTCACCAAAGTGAGAATGTATAATTGCGTATATGCATACTAGTTGCGACATCTAAAGTCCAGAACAAGCAGTTTGGTGGTGAAAAATGTATGCATGTACATGACAACACATTCTCACTTTGGTGAGCGTGTGTTAGTGTGCACGGTCCCTATACAATACGTACGCAGCCACGCAGGTAGAGTGGGGGAAGCTATAAAAACGGAACGAAGGGGGAAAACTCTTATAACGAGGACCTACTGTATCTCGATTCGGAAGTGTCATGCGAACACTATCCATGAACCATCATGATCAGTCAAATCCATCGACGTAATTCCGCTGTTTTAAATATTGTTGATGATTATCGATGAAACGATGCAGCAAGGGTAGACGAAAACCTAATTGAAGGATAGAATTAGGTTGTTGAAATAATAAAAATAAAGACAATTTATGTACACAAAATGAGTTTTTTTTTTTTTTTTTATTATCATTTAATCCTATAGTTCTGTTTTCCTTACTTTTCTTTAATAATGAAGAAGCAATCATCTTTTTACAACTCTACTATACCTCACTTACGTACCGTAGTAACTGTATTTAGTTTGTTCGTTCTTTCTCAGTTTCTCTCAGTGTAAAAAGTACATTGCCTGCTTATTTTGATATCCATAACTTCATTTTTTTTATTGTTAGTTATAGACAAAATTAAAATAATCTTATACTGTTAAAATTATTGGACATGGTTCGATTGCGACTACATGTCAGGACGCTCTCCAGCTACCAAAAACGGATGAGCCAACCTATTTTTATAGATTTCTTTTAAATTCAATTTTTTATTATTATTTTTCTTTAAATCAATTACTTTTCTTTCTTTTTTTTTTTTCTTTTTGTACAAAATGCAGTTTATTTCACAGTCTTCATTGGCTTTTATAGTTTCGTTTCCTTTTATTGATCATGTCTTCATCAATTCCCGTAATTAAACCATTCTCTTACGTAGTATGTTCAGTGCGTGTCTATTTGTTGATTTTCTTCACACATAAAAATACTGAATTATCTGAAATCTGAAATTTACAGACTATTATTTTCCGTCGTGATTATTCGGTTGTCAATCGGAGCTACATAACTGTTGAATTATTTTTCTATTTCTTGTTGCCATTCGACGAGATCGCCGCAGAGTTAAAGGGCAAGAAAATTTGACTCATCAGCAATCCGAACGAATGATTGATAATCCCAAGCCTTTGTATAATAAATATATCTCGTGTTCGACATACGTATTAGTTTGTTGATTCCAATTTCATTGTCACGTAAAACAGCCCCAAAACTGCACTATAAATCTACGAATACAATCGATATAATCCACCTGTCATATCCACATTGCACCGTTGTGAAATTTGAAAAAAAAATTAACGATGCTGAATAAATTTCAAGAAAATCGGTTAAAAACAAGAATAATAATATATTTTCATATCATATGCAAGATCAGCGACTGCACACGACGTTATATTTACCATATGTATAATACTTAACACGTGTATGTAGTAGAGAAATTAACTGCACCGTTACGAGCAGTTCGTTAGTGCATCATCGCTGATTTTCATTTTCATTTATTTATTTCATTTCGTTTTTGTCTGTCTTGTCAACTATTTATTAAATAATATTATTATCGTTATCATTATCATTATTATTATTAATCATTATTATTAATCATTATTATTAAGTGAAATACAAATTTATACACAAGAGCTGGGCTATGTTATGTTATTTTAATGGTTTTATGTACTGCTGTATACTTCATTATTTATATACCTGTTAATACGAATGTGTCGCAAATGAGTAAACTATTGCTGTTGACTGTTTTTTATGGGTTGTTTGCGCTGTGGTTGACGGGGTTTAATGGAATGATGATTCGTCGAGGTGTGAGATTTGTTATAGGGCGGGAAATCTGAAACAAATCGAACCAACAAACATTTTTAAATCAATATTAACGTATATTTATAAAAACATATATACAATCGTCGACTTCACCTCCGAAGAGTGTGTGTATAGTTACTAAAATCAACATCCACAGTAAAATTTCTCCCTTCCCTGAGCACGTAATTATTCTCTTTTCAACCAATTTTATTCAATTGGATATTGAGTTTAATTGATAAGAGTAAATTATACGCTGGTCAGAAATCTTTGTTCTCTAACTGTTTGTTTTGTAAATCTCATCAGAAGTGCGTCATCGTCCCTGACTACTCGAATTTCGAGCCGATGTTTTTTTTTTTTCAAGTTGTTAATGTGCGAATAAAGAACACTCACCGGCGGTTACAATACAATTTCTGCACTGTGGTTGCAACTTAAGATTTCCTTAGTAAGGTTGGTGCCTTTGGTTCTGGCGACCGCCACCCCTCTGCTTGCCGCCGTAGCCTGAGCCTCCTGAAACACACGCACGGCGCACTGTTAGCCCACGTGATTGGAATCCCTCAATCCTTCCACTGATTTATCAGATATTTTTAAACAAAAAAATTCTATTCAACAAGAATCTGGTTAACTCTACCACACGCACACAGTGACAACAAGTTAAACTAAAATAATAATCAATACGAAAGAGGCTAGCACGATAATAAAGGCTATAGAAATACTACATAGAGGCTACAGGCTAAGGTAGTAAGCTTTCGGCTGTGTTCCTATCCAAGTGAGAATATCTCCTCTCACTATTTATCATTTCTGGCCTAGGTTCAGTATTATACTGGTTAACTGAAATAAATGTCAATTTTGTACCGCAAATCGCAAATATATCAGTTTTTCAGTCATTCCCCCCCCC
>JAFFZH010014645.1:23081-50009 GCA_018420115.1 Euura saliciscinereae
CGCACGGCTACCTCTTGTTGTTGCGTGCACTTTCTGCCCCCGCCCCCCCCCATTCGTCTCGCAAAGTGATTCATTTCAATGCCTGAAATTAATTCCCAGTTGCATTTGGAATCAGTGATCGATGACCGCAGAGTGGAAGGGTATCCCCCAAGTCACAAGTTTGCTTGTTCGTAGGATGATTCCTTCGATAAATTAACGATCACACTGTTTTTTTTTCTTTACTCACTCTCAAAATTATTCTTTATCCATCTCTGTTCATAAAGATCAGATATAGATGTGATAATTTTGGACATGATGTGACGAAACGGAGCATCGTTTGGCTGTCAATTCAATAAATGTATGGACGATGCACCGAATCGTAAATCATTGGTATCTTGGAGTCCAATAACGATGAAAGACCGTAAAAAAGCCCGTGAAACCTAAATACATGTGCAAATGTTTTTCAATTACTCAAACTGAAAAGACCAGAAATGTTCAAGATGGGTAGCTCAAATTAAATTGGAACACAGCGTACATGTTATTGATAGACTAAATTTGTACTATTATTGCAATAACTTGTGCCAATCGTAATTAAAATTAAAAAAAATTTCAAGCTCTTGTATATCACGTAGCTTGTTGAGCCGATAAAAGAAAACCGTTGATTCACTTGCAACCTCAACGGTATGAGGTATAAAAACCACAAAAAAAAGTTTGAATTAGAATAAACTCAATATCTACATTCATTCATAAAAATGAGAGTTCAAACTTGAAGTGAAGATAACAAATTTCAAATTTCACTAAAAAAAATGGGTATATTAGAATTCCAATTCAATTTGAATAGAATTTATTTTGGCGAATACCACACACACATTCTGATACCATTGGATTATTCACCTACATCGCCATTGGATGTAACAAGCATCCAATAGGTAGATATCGAGTATGCTGAAAATTACATAATCAAACATGCGGCAATAATTGTGTTGAGAACAAGTCAACTCAAGAATATTGCAATTTGGTCTTGCGCACATAAAAGATGAATTGAAAAATGTAATCGACACCTTCGACATGTGCAGCGAGTATATCGATATACCTGCATCGCAACATCAGCTGTGTTTAGGAACAGCAGTAAAGATGTGTTACCGTTGAATTAGTATCTAGGATTCAGTTTTAGGCCAAATCAGGTACCGGGGCGATGCAAATACAACTAGCATTACAAACAGACTGCTCCTAGTTAGATCAATGTAGTATCTGGAAAACTTTCGCAGACTAAATCCGACGATTATGAACAAACGCAGGATTCGGATCATGATCCTATGATCAAGTGAATTGGTCATAGATACGTTCCTTCCTTCCAGTCATTCAACAGCCAAAACATGAGCTATCTATCGAAAAGAGCTTCAATAATTTGCGGATTTCGATAATTGAAAATCTACATGTTGTCAATTTTAGCTGATACAGAGAGACGGAGCGAGGAAATCAATCAATGAGTGTCTGAGTGGGGGGGTAAAGGATTTGAAAACAATCAACCAAGAAAAAGGAACGCTATTGCGTACCTTTCCCACGTGCACCACCTCGCCCACCATTGTAGCCACCGTCGTAATTATCACCGCCATAGTCATAGCCGTCTGCATTTCATGGAACACATGTTATAAGTAATGCATTCAGTATAAATGTACCGTCTCAAAGTTAACTTTCCTAGAGTTCAAGTCCACTCTTTTCTTTTGGATAATGATTACGTAATTTCAAATATCGCAAGGAAACTACAGATTTTTTTTTTCATCTTTCTAATGCGCCCGAAAGCTAATTGTAATTACTTTTAGTTTGAGCTAATGAATAGTTGTACTCTGAAAACTAATTACTGTATGGAGACTAGTGATCTTCGGAGAGTCCAGTCAATTCTAGTCTAATTCTATTAGTTGTTGTTGATTTCGTCTTCCTTTCTTTGCTACCGTGTGTAGATTTTCTTAGTAATTCGAACTCTCAATTACTATATTTTATTGTTGTGATAATCAAAGTTCTAACTATAAGTTCATCGCAAAGTCTCGATTAGTTCTTCGATTTCCTGACTCGCTTGGTTCACAATTCAACAAAATTTGTGATGGTTGGTGTAGATTTTTCTGACGTTGAAACTACACACTAATCGTATGTTACAATAACAGCAAGACTTGCAAAAATTAAAAGCACCTAATTATTCTCTACAACGTGAGAGAGATAAAATGAAGAATTTTCAAACAAAAGACATGCATTATGGGATCATGACAGGACTAAAAAGCAGGAACGAAGGGGGTATATATATATACGATTTCGTACTCCGTGTTATCCTGTACACTTTCCTTTTATATTTACCACATATTTGGTTTTTATGTATAATTATGTTACAGTGATTGCGTGGATTTGAAGTCAGTGAGTCTGCAGAATTTAAGGAATTATTTCTTTTTTTTTTCTTTATAAAAAAAAAACAATAAATTCTACCGATCCACTGACATCAATCAGTGAATGTATGAAAGATCGAAAGTTATGAGTGAAGAATAAAGAAAAAAAAAAGGATTGTAGAAATACAATCAATATTTCAAAAATAAAGGAATCTAAATGCAAACATTTCGTTTCGTTTTGATAATTTTCACAATACTTTTGTGCCTTTCTGTTAGGACATGAGACGAAACGCATAAGAACAGACGTTAATTTTCTTTTTTTTTGTATAGTTTGCATGAATAATAGAATAATTACAGCTCATCTGCCTTCACACTTTCACTGTTACATATTATATTCTCCTAGGATATTGTTAATAAGTTATATATTCATTCATTTATCGCATATTAATTAAATATATTATAACAAGGCATCAAAGAATATAACGTATAGATAAGTTAGTTGGCCACAGCGTAACACGATGGCTGATACCAGGGAATTACATTAAATCCTTTCAAGTTATGTTCTCTGCTCCAATCTTCAATTATATTAATTACATGGATATATTTCCAAATCGGACGTTCGTCGAAAAAAAGCCGGAATTTGAATTTTGTGTCTCCATAATCGATAAGATACATGAACAAAAAAAAAAAAAAAAAACGGTCACCGAAGAAAATTATTCTCAAAAATATTGCGAACATAAGTCGAAAGTTATATCAACAGGCTCTTTGTGATAAAACTGATTTTAGTATCCGAATAGGGACAAGCTTTGAAACTCTGGTGGAAATAAATGTAAGTTCTAAACTACATTCATATAAATTATCACAAACTTGAATTCAATAGTCAAAATGCAAGACCCAAGGGTTTCTTCACCAAATATAAATACCCTATTTTCCATGTTCACTACAATATAGTGACATTCGAACCCCAAAACCATTTGCCTATCTCAAAGAGCACTATATACAGAGCAGACGCATCAGCCATGTGGTTGCCGCCACCATTTTTTTTTTTTTTTTTTACATAAAAAATAGATTTCTTCACGAGTCTTAGAAACAGGATGTAGTTCTATGAAAATGATCAGATAAGTGGCAAAAACTCGTATCAATAATACCCAGGAGAATGAGAATAATACAAGAAAAATCGTTACATAGAAAAAAAAAAATATGGAAAGAAAAAATCCAACAAATTTTGTTCAAATGCCACATTTGACCACTGTCCCACAGAACCATCCTGTTTGAAATCGTCTTAATATACAAGTTTTTTTTTTTTTTTTTTTTTTTTTTTTTTCTTCTTCGTATTAAAAATTTGACCAACATTGGCGTCTGCCGCGTATCTAGTGCTTCAATTAGTGGCCTGTCAGTTGTGAGAAGGAAAATGAATAGATAAATAGATAGAATAAATAAATAAATAAATAAATAAATAAATATGTCGATAAGGAACAATGTAAATTTTTTATAAACAAAATTAGTAATCAATATTACCGTATCCGCTGTAGTCGTAGCCTCCGTAGCCGCCGTAGCCACCGCCATAGTAGTCGTATCCGCCTCCGTAACCATCATAACCAGCTCCGTATCCTCCCTGGCCGTATCCACCTCCGTAACCACCGCCGTATCCACCTTGTCCCCATCCTCCCTGACCTCCGAATCCTCGACCTCTTCCGCCACGACCTCCTCGTCCTCCGCGACCACCAGCGCCACCACCTCGCATGCCACCCATACCGTCAGGTTTTGGTGTCGCTTTCTTTACGTCGACCTATATAGACACGGAAATAGTTGGGATAAGTTGGTGTTTTCTGTGAAATTTTGCATCTTTGGTAAAAACAAAAACGATTAGATTTTCAAGTCGGGTAAGCTCAGTGATTTTCTTATTTCATCTCACTCGACAGTGCCATTCTGCCGTCCGAAGGTGTCCTAAGATGTATATCATCATTGCTTACTCGACTTTTTAGTTTAGTGAATGGCGATAAAGTATTTATAAAAAATCTTACCTCTTTTCCATTGATTGTTTGTTTTGGTGTCTTCAACAGCTCGTTGACAACTTGTTCAGATTCAAACGTGATGAAGCAGAACCCTTTCCTCTGGTTCTTTGTCTTGTCAAACGGCATCTCGACTTCAACAATCTAGAATAGAAAAAAGTCTTCGAATCAGTAGAAGCTCGGTATCGAATATCGAAAAACGGAAATATTGTTGCGGAACAAAATATATCTTCAGGTTGTAAGTTATCGTCACTTCTCACTCAGTAGCAGAACTGACTAAAATTTTTTTTCATCATGTCATAATTGCTCAACTTTATTTATTTGGGATCAAGAGGCTGAAAAATTAGATTACTGATTTCTTTGCAAATGTTTAGTGGGTCGTACTTACAGAACCGAATTGGGAAAAGAAGTTCTTGATGTCGTCGTCGGTCAGTTCTGTCGAGAGACCTCCAACGAAGATTTTACCATGACGAGCCTTGGCCTTTTTGGGGTCAACTTTCTTGCTGTTTATGACGTGATCACCGGCAGCCATAATCTGTAACGAGAAGTAGAAAGTTAGGAAATGACAAATATTCAAGATTGATTAAAGATGTTAGTTATTTTTCAATGATCCTCAGTTGTCAAGGTTGTCGTCACTTGCACTCGGTAGCAGAACTGACATTTTTGATATCATCATAAAAGTTTATCGCTCAATCTTCACAACAATCGAGTATATAAATAAATCCTCTTGCGAATGGAAATCAATCAATTACCCTGTCCAGCGATTCGGCTCTGGCGAATACAATGAAGGCGAATCCTCGAGAACGTCCGGTGTTAGGGTCTGTCTTGACATTGATGCTTTCGATGTCGCCGTAAGAACCAAAGTGATCCCTCAGTTCCTCTGGAAAAAAAGATGAACGAGTCGCGGTTTAGACTAGCGAATCATACCGCATGATTATCTTTCTCTCTCACTCGTTGATAATTAAAAATTGAACTCAGTATTTCTTTTGAATTCTCATGTAACAGACTTATTTCTGTTATCCGAAGGTGTCCTAAGATGAAACATCATTGCAAACGATTTTTTTTTATTTGAATGAATGAATAGTGAAAATATACTCACTGTCGGTAGTTTCCCAGCTGAGTCCTCCGACGAACAACTTTCTGCGAATGACAAAAACAGACGATACGTTCGAAATTAATAAAACAAATTATTACATGTGCCATCGGCAGGTTGGGGGTAGGGGGAGTCTGGATTCCTAAACTTAGTAAACCGCTAAGGAATTTAACTATTCTTTTTATTACGGTGAGTATTTTTACAACGTAAGATTAATCTAAAGCTTGATGTCAGCAAATTCAAATGTTTCTCCGCATACTGTGCAAACGAAAAAAAAAAAAAAACAGATCTGCAATAAAAATTATGAAAGGTACGTAGCATAGCAAACATTCATATTTCTACTTCATAAATAGTTAATTAATCTTATCAACAACAAATAGTTAATCAAATGAATTCCAACTCTTCAACGAAAATTGATGTTCTGACAACGTTGTGTAACTGTTGTATCATTTTATTTTTTTTAATTTTTTTTTTCAATCGTTTCTTTGATCTCTTTGGTTGGTTAGTGACTATTAACTTTTTTTTCTTCTTTTTCTTGATATAAACACACATCATTATTTTTCAGCTACACATTTTTTTTTGAATAGAGTAAAAATAATAAAAAGTTTCTATGTACCTATCATTGAGAGACTCCTGGTTCGCTGCACCCGACCTGCAAAGCAATTGAATGATTTTATTTTACCAAATGAATTTTGCAATTTGTAAGATATACTAGAGGGCTAGAATAATTCAAGCAATTCAAGGAAATTCGTTTTTTCTTTTCTCTTTTTTTTTTTTTACTGTTTATCCCATTTCTCAGATTGAAAAATGACTTTTGACATTGTAAAAGAAATGCTTTGATCAGATTTAACCCCTGGAAGTATCTAGAATAAACTGTAAAAATGTAACAATTCTTTATTTTAGTTCAAATTACTAGTTACACAGTGTTACAAAAAATTTGCACAGGACTTATTCGTCGGAAATGGGGTAACGGGCAACTCTTCAAAAACATACGATGGAATAGAAAATTTATTACCATTATAATATCATGTGAAAAAAGTACACACATACTTTTAGCAGTATGTATGTATGAATGTATATATATTATTATCATATATATGCGTATAAAAATTATTCTAATGTTAGCATAAAGACAACCTACACATAACTCTATAATTAAATTTTGAAAGTTTAGTGTTTGCAAAATAAAAGAGAAAAGGGAAATAAACTTTATTATTATATGTATATAAAATCCAACGATTCCTTAGACCAGAATGAACTCGGACCCTCGGTATGTAAAGGACAAGTTTTGTATCCATTTGTTGAACGAAACGAAAAGATAGAAATGCTATTTGAAAATTTCACATGTGCCTGTCTGCCAATCGTGAAACATCTCTATGTGCAAGAATAGAAAACTAAAAGGAAGTAAAAGAAAAATGACTAGAAAAAGTTGAGAAAAAAAAAATCACATGTAAAAAATGCACAGTGCGCTGAGCGAAATTTTCACAAGAGTCAATGTGAAACCCGAGCAATTCAGTTACAACTCCAGTTGACATACAGCTGCGCCTAAAGGAAACAAGAATGAACTTTTCCAAGTTGGGACTGACCGCTGATAGTGCCCAAATAATTGGCAATTGGTAGTAGATAGGTACTGCAACTCGATTGAAAAGCTAAAAAAATATTTTCGTTTATAATTATATCAATTGTCCAAAATAATTCTCTGTTATCTGAGTCGTGATATATTTCTCTCTCTCTCTTTATTGAAATTTCAATTTGCGATATCTATTTGATATATATCTCTTTCTCTCTGAGGTGTGTTGATTATCTGTATTTGAGATTTTTGTTTATATCATCTAGGGCTGGTGATAAATACCGTGGGCACCAGTCACTCGCCGGTACTCAGTTGTTGGTCGGGTCACGGTTAGCCAGTTGCGAGCCGCCCGCCATATTTGCACTCGGTCGATTGCCACCTGCAGACCAAGCCAGATAAACTGGGTTAATGGCATTTCGACCTATCGGTGTAGATGTTGACATTGTCCCTAGTGACTCTGTGCTTTGGTCACGCCCAAACTGTATTTGGAATTGACATCGGACTCGTTGAAATTGACATCAGATCATAATTGACTCTACGCGTGACCCAGCAGACAAGTGTGTGTGACTCTGATTCAATTTGACTCGACTCGACACAACTCGACTTCCAGTGCTTGTGCTGATGGACTTGAACTTGACGTTGACAGACTTCTCGCAATAATTGACTGAATTCAATTGCTCAATGCTTCGTCGACAAGATCCCAGGTTTAAGAGACAATCCCGTCAATTGTTAGGATATAATTGACCGATCTGAATAGGTGCTGCGTAAAAATTGAGGAGGTCATTCTCTCAATCAGCTGGCCAACAAAAATTCTATCAAACAACAAAATTTCTTTTCTTTTATGCTACTATGTAGAAAAAATAGAAATATTATACAATTAAAATATTCATTAATATATCAAGTGTTTAACAAATTTTGTAACAAGAGAACAGATTACAGATTATCATTAACTATTATTAATTAAGGTACAATCATTAACAAGTATATAAAGAACAACAAATCATAGATTTTACACTAGGAAAACGATGAGTGACAATTTTTTTTTGGTTTACAATAGTTAAAAAGAAGAATCTCGTAAAAATCACAATTACAACTAATAAATCATTATCAATATTCAATATCATCATATTTTAATTTTATAGTTACCTTGATTCATTTGTCAAATTTTTGAATCTCAAATTATTTGCTTTCTTTTTCATTCTTTTTCTACACCATACGATACGACAATTTGATTTTGGAGCGCCGGCTGTCAGCCATTATTTTTTCGTACGTTCATTCGTTACTTTTTAATTCGCGACCTTTGGACTTACACCGTTCTTTCAAATGCAGGAGTAAGAGATTGTAACCTGATATATCAGTACCACTTTTCTTTAACCTTTAATCTTTATCCATCGATATAAGAACCAAGAAAAATGAATATATCTCTACAAGCAGACAAGCGATTTATATAATCAATTCACGAAATGTCAGACAAGTTTTTCAAGTCTGACCGGCTCGCTGGCCGTGAAATGTTTAACGTGTAAATTGAGCGAATCGAATTAGCTACACGTTAAATTTTTATACGGTTACAAATTCTTAACCCGTGCGTGAATTTTGAGGCATGTTAAAATGGAGAATGCTTACCCATCGTACCCGATACTTTGATAGTTATTTTGTCAATCCAACAAGCTGTAGGGATGTAAGAGAGAGAACAACATCGAGCCTAAGGCCCGACAAATTAGCTTCATTCAAAAATGTACGAACGAAGAAAGAGGGGGGTGGTGGGGGGAACAAAAAAATGTACAATCTATTTACAAGAAAAAAAAAAGAAGAAAAAAGCATCGCGCGCAATAAACTTTACCGCTTTATCGAGTGCTGGAAATCATCCTGCTCAAGGGTACCGCAACAGTGATACGCTGAAAATGTAAAAGTTACGCCGCCGCAAATTGACATTCTTACAGACTAATTTAACAAAGAATTGCGCAGTAACAATGCATACGAATAGTATGCTAGGTCATTCCTTTATTCTCATTTCCTCTTTGTATCATTCGAAGGTGCGGTGGTTCCGATTTTGATCGTATAGAATTAACGTATGGCACGGTACAATTCGCAACAAAGAAAAACCAAGCCGACTCTACCCGCCATTTTAAGTGTGCGGGCGCGTCCGCGGCTTAAGCCGGCGACTCCATTTTCTCTCTTTCGTTTGTACATTTCAAATGTAAAATTTAATTGTAATTTTCTAAAAATATACACGAATATAGGTTCTGAAAATATTATACCGTCGATAGGTATGCACAAGTTAGTAGGGAAATTCTGATATAAGGTAGATGCAACTGGATATGTTTTTTACGACAGCGTCCGTACAGCCTGGAACTTCCCTCCATTTTGCTATTTGTAAACCACGGTTCACTATCCGTGTGTGAGATAGTCGGGTCCCTAACGTCCGTAAACTAATCGGTTATCGGTCAAATGTCGCAGCACAGATCAAAGTCGTCGTGAAAAATAAACTCTGTTGTGCATATCTCGTGTTTTTGTGTCGATAAAATTTACCTGTCCTCCTGCGATTCTTGGCCATTCTCCGTAGCGTCACCGCCGCCGTTTTCAGCTTCACCGTTCTGCTCGAAGCTCTGGTCTGCGATGTCTTCGCTGAAGTCCTTATTCCCCTCGTCAGCCATTGTGTATTTATTTATCGATAGTTAACTTTAACGTTGATTAAACTTATGAACTACGCGAGCTAACACCACTTCACGTCCGCACCGCTTGGCTGCCGAATGGAGAAGACGGAGCTAAGAGACAGGGAAATGGACGTCCTGCGTCATAAGCTACGCGCAGAGTATTATGGGTAATCTCAGGCTTCTCGACAGCCAATCACGATGCTCGGATAGAACCTGGCCGCGGAACAACTGGTCGATACTAACCGGCGAAACTGGATGTGGCACGCGAGTAGGGGGAAGTACGGTCACGCCAGCGAATCGGGTGGCTCGACGCCCGGAGCCGAGCGGCAGCGTCATTTCCCAGGATTCCCGCGCATGCCGGCGCACGCCAAGCGGGAAATCAATACAGCGTGGCCCGTCTCCCGCGCGATGGAATATTTTTTGCCTTTACACGGCAGCTCGTATTTACGCAGCTGGACCGCAGATAACTTGTCGAAAGCACACGAGCACAGGCACAAGCTCTTCCTGCACACAGTAGAATACCAATTATTATTCTACTCCTTCGAAGAGCGACCACCTTGTTTACTTGTCCTTGGCCATAGATCAGGCGCGCTCATTTCCGGCTACCGGTTCAGCGGCCGGCCGGCTACAAGCGTACAGCGTTCAAAAAATTATATGTATATGCGTGCAGTAGTAGCGGAAATAAAATATGTACGATTTCATCAGAGATACTTTCCACTTTTATTAGATTACAGTGATTTTGAGGAGAATAAAGCTGACACTTCCAAAACTAGCTTCTATGTAATGAATTCATAAGAAATCGATGACGGATCGACCACCACCAAAAATTCCGATTGGAGGACTGATATAGGGGCTATTCCACGTGAAGCGGATCAGTAACCTCTCAGATATTTTCTTAATTTTGCATGTCGATTGTGAAGGGGGAGTTAGATTTTTGTGCCAAAGCCCGATTTTGATAATGCAAAATTCGATTTGTTATTTGCAATAACAAATTAGAGAACATTTTTTTTTCAAAAATTCATAACTCCGCCAAAAATGAAGTTACATTTAATTTTCTTTCTTTTTACTCACGCGAAAAGCTTTATAGAATTGAGAAAAAAATATAAAATTGAAAAAAACAATTGTTATCAATTGTTTATTTAACAATTAATTTTTCAAAGATTTTTAAAACACTGAGCAACACGACTAAAAAATTCTAAGAAATTCTGACATGTACCTTGTACCATACTACAACCTGTGAATTAATTTCAGAGACGTGGTTTTTTTCGTTTTCGAGTAAAAAATCGTTAAAGGTGTCGATGCGTCCCAATTTGAGGCGCGCCGCGACTCACGGAATGGCAAGCGATCGGCTGCCGGCGACGCAACGTTATTTGCGAACCATTTTCACGATGTTGGACATGAGTTAAAAATCTGGAAAAAAAATACTGTACCTTCACAACGCCTGCCTTAAGCGATAAGCAACAGTTTCAAAAACTATAGCTATAGCGAAAATAGCGAGCATATGACACCGTGGCTGCGAAATTCGATGTTAATTTTTTTTCTCATTCATTTCCCACGTGTTTTCTGGTTGATAAATTTACCCCTGTCAAGAATATTAGTGTCAAATTTCGCATATTTACAGAAACTTGAGAAATCCCATTTAGGAAACAATATTAAATTGTCATAATGCCTGAGGGAAAGAAGGTAACGTTTTTGTTGACGTTTTTTACTCAAAATTACATCTTGTAAAAACAATAATGCGTTGAGTGTATGCAGTATGCGAGGTTAAATATGTAAACTGGGCAAATGGTTCGGTACAAAAACTGAAAAATATGAATAATGATTATTCATGCAGGACTTAAAACTGCGAGATGTTTGGCGAACATGCAATAAAATCCGGGCAGCAATATTCCGAGTAGGGCTCAACCTGTGGGACTACTACAAACCTTTGGACCCCAACAACAATAGCCTCATCTCAGGTATAATATGGGCACCTATAAACGGTCGGAAATTCGGAAAACTTTCATACTTCGCTGTACTAATTTATAGTGCTTTGTGAAAAACCTTAAGTCTACAGTAGGTACACACTTCGACAATGGTTCTCAGAAACAGACTAGGTATTTATAATATTCGGAAACGTATACCTGCGACTGCCTTTATCCTTGTACAGTTCAATTCATAGAAGGCGCCTTTGTTGACCACTCGCAGAATACAAACGTGATATGTACTTATAGCGTGGAGTTTCCGATATTTTATCATCTATGATATACGTGTACCACATACGTTGGATCAGCGTGTATCTTCATGCATTTCTTCTTGGTATGACTGTAAAATTATTTCATCATGCGTTTCAGAGTCCAAGTTTGTCTCGGTCCTGGCAGGACCTCTTCGAGGACCCATCGGTCTTTCAGATCAAGAAATCTGTGACTTGGCAGACTATTTCAGGGTTCAAGATGGGAGGATTTTCTATACACAATTCTGTCAAGTTATTCACGAGAGTGGTATGCCAAAAACACATACCTATAACTCATCATGCAGACGTATAGTTTTATTACTCATCTGCGATCTCGCAATTAGTCATTAGATATAAATTTGACGGTGTAATGCGTCCCGTTGAGTTCCTTGAAATAATTGGCGCATTTGACTGAGGATGATCCAAACATATACAAATGGACTAACTATTAATTAATTGTTGACGGTAATCATCATCACATGCCTGATGTATTGTGATATTCACACGTGACAGTGAATTCGCTAGAATCCCACTAAACGTAGTTGCTCTATACGTACGTGTAGGATTGCTTTTCAATACAATAGTAATAATATGAAAGTATTAAAGTTCAAGACGTGTTCATATTATTTTGAAAAACTCTGCGTCACGTCGTTCAGTTTGATTCCTGAATTCATAACAGAATATAAGTGGATAATTAACTCTCCGATTACAATTCATCGAATTTTGACGACGAAAATATCCCATGATTTCTCCGGCCGCACATTTGGTGGCCAATATAGTATATTTTTTATTCGTAAATAATAATCGGGGAAGATTGCATCGTGTACTTATTCAGCGGTGGGCCAGACTAGCTTGTTGTTTCAATATGAGAATATGCATACAGGGCCGGCGATCCCCATATGATTTTGGTGGAATACTCCATACCTTAGAATCTTGGCTCACTTTCCATAAAAAGAAAATGTACAAGTGGAAGTGCCAACCAATCGCCACGAAAATACATCATTCCACAACTTTGTTCCATACCCTGTTTGTTATCAGTTATGTATTCCAAAGAATTCCGCGCAAAACACTGAAAGTGATTAAACCGCAGTTCATGTCCACGTTCATGTGCATCTCAGGTGGCGTGGAAGTGACTTTCAATGCCTTTTCCTTAATAAATATTTTTTACGGCACAGGCATTAAAACGACATTTGACGGAACGAAAAGAGACGTTTCAAAGATGTCATTAATACAGGGTGATAATTCAGAATTCGTGACGAATCTATCAGGGTCATTCTTAGGTGTTCAGAATTGTTCGTCGCCGATTCCGCGTAATTTATATGACACGTGTATGCCAGAATAACAAACTTAGCGTAAACTGACCTTCCATACAATGACATGTGTATTATGACATTCACATTGTGTTTTCAGATGTACGGATGTATATTGTACCTAGGGGATATAGTCCAGTAGCTCATTGTCATCTATTTGTGTAAAGCTATATACCTATGTACTATACAGAAGGATAATATCAGCTGACCATTGCAGTTCCCAAGTTCAGCAATAACAAGCCGCTAGTGACTGGATTGGAATGGGAAGATCCTCTTCACGTGAATCGAATCAGCAGTACCGAGCACAGGAGATTGTCCCTTATCATTACGCAGATCGCTGTTCTCGTCAATAAACGAAAATTGGTCTTGAGGCCATATTTCCAGGATTATGAATTGGTATACATGCTGTACGCTATATGTAGAATGAACCTTGTACACTTGAAAAACAAGTTGACCCTTCGTTGTCACACCGGGTCAAATTGACCCATGCCCGATTTTGGGGATAAAAATCAATGAATCATTGCTTCTAAGTACTTTTTTTTGGAACGTACAGTACCGAACTATTCTTTGCCTCCAAGTGTCTCGTTTTAAAAGTATCACCCATGAATTTTATGAGAAATTATTAAAAATTAGAAAAGCTATGATTTTTCGAGTGAAAAGGCGTACATTTTGATCGTTGATGCTTCTGCGATTTGTTTTGAACATGTTGAAAATTTCGTTTTTGAATAATCAACGATCGGTACTCGTTCTAGAATGTTCAAAGTATGTCCCACCATTTTTTTCTTTTAATAGCGCGACTCCCCATAAGTGTGACAACGAAGGGTTAATCACAAGTATGAACTATAATCATGGAAATGAAATTCATCATCTATAGCGCTTTTTCAACTTTGCGTATTTCTGCACGAAGATTGTTTTAAAGAAGAGAAAAACGAAAGTTATTGTAATCACCCCGAAAATATGAGGTCCAGAGAATCATCTCCAAACTATTTCGAGTTCTACGTCTGGGTGTGTGTATGTGTGTATGTATGCATGTGAACAAATTTTTGTCTGTTGTCAGTTTTGCAAAATCTTAAGTTGGCACATTCGATATGCTGCAAAAAAAAAAAACGAAAAACATTTTGATTCTGACGAGAATTAGTGTTTGAAAGCTTTTTAGGTCACTAAGCACGAATCTGAAGTCAGATTTTCGAAATTGAAAATGGCGGATCTAGTTCGCTGGGAAGAATTTTAAAAACTTTCGAAATCTTATCAAAATTGGTACTCGAAGGTTTTTTTAACCGCTGATCAAGAATTTAAGGTCTGATTTGCAAAATTCAAAATAGCTGGAAATAAACTAAATAATGGGACGTTCGAAGGCTGGCTCATAGTCAGCCCAAACCAGATTGTCTTTTTTTATTATCATTGGAAATGGACTAAAATAAATCGTGAGGAATAATTTTTTAAACTAATCTTTTATTTCTTCAACTCAAGGAAGGACCGTCTTTACTCTTAGAATTACTAGACTTCCTATCTGGTGGTCACAAAGATTCTAAAGATCGCTGCAACCACTTGACTAAACTCTAGGACCTTAGTCTAACATAAACCAGACTCTGCTATCTGTTTATTTTACTTTTCCTTTCTGGCATTCCAATGTTGATTTGTTTTTGTCATTTTTCATGACCTAATAATCGAAGAATCATCGACACGATCTGATTTTAGTCTGTTTTCTCTTTGGGGTGACCTCTATATGACCTGTTATATCATAGCGTCGTAAATTTGATACGTGATCGTCAAATTTCTTCTCGCAGGTCGCAAAAAATGGGGGAACTGTTACCGTGGCCCACTTTGCGAGAGTCTTGAACTTCCTCGGAATTGTGATTGCATCGAGTGAATTTAATTTGCTGGTTAAAAGATTCGTGAAAGATAGCTATACCGTGAATTACGTTGCTTTTGTCAAAGCCATCGAAGAGGCTCAAAATTATATGGATCAGCACGGGATGCTCGGCTTGGGTGGTGTAAGTTTCTATTCCGTTGTAATCTTGAGTTTCCAAGCATCTTTGATCTAATATCTCGACGTGATTCGGCCCTCAGAACTTATTGGACCAATTCCCTGGAAGAATTATAACCGCAGAATTGCCAAAACTACCGAGGCCAGAGATAGGCCGTGTATTACCAGGTGAAGTCTTCGGACGACAGTCCGTCTTTCACCCCGTCATGGAAAAACGAAAGGAGCTCATGCCGCTTGTGGAGACCCTGCAAAGAGTGCAAAAACACATACTAGAGCACCGTATCCGAATCAATGAATTCTTCAGGGTACGACAATGTCTGCAATCTTGTCTTGCCTAGATGTTATCTATACTCTTCTGGACCTTTCAATCTGATTGCTGGCAATCCGTGACTTCGGCACTGATAATTGAGAAATTTCAAACATTTTTCATTTGCACAAACTAGTGTCTCATTCTGAGTTCGATCTGAATTTTTTTACGAAATGTTTATAGGACTTCGATCAATTGAATTGCGGGCGAGTAACAGTCTCGCAGTTTCGAAGGGCTCTGGACGGGATGCAAATATCGTCTATGGCACGTCTATATCTAGCTGAGCCAGAGATTGACGCAATTATTGCATTTTACAAAGACTGTAATGATCCGGACAGAGTCAACTGGAGGACTTTTGAGGATGACTTGGACCAAGGTAAAAAAAAAAGACTTCGTATAGAACCTCAATTTCCTGCATGGCTGCAAATTTTTTCGTAATCGCTTAATACTTGTGTAGGTATATTAATAAACAAAATAACTCGAATTATTCCACAAAAAAAAAAAATAATATGCCAGTCAAATCTTGAGTTATTTTTCCCTCGACGGAAACCCAATGCGTGAGTTATGTTATGCGTTGTGCAGTATTCACCGTGAAGGAACTTGACAAGTTGCCAACTCTTCGAATCGATCCTCCACCGATGGAGGTAGCCGAATTATGTCGAAGAGGACAAAAGGATTGGCAATGCGAGAAGCCATCTATGAGAGAACTGTGCGAAACAGCGCTGCATCGTGTCAGGCGAAGAACTGAGGAGAGAGGAATACTCCTGAAGCCATTTTTCAAGGCTTACGACAAGTGAGAAACTCACATTTTCCGGCGTACCTGCCTCAAATCTGTCCTTTTTGTGACCTTGTTTCGCGATATTTGGGGCTTTTTAGGCACAATCATGGTCACGTAACGAGGAGCCAGCTCCGACAGACCATGACCACTGCTTGCATCCTTTTGTCCCGCGAGGAGGTCTTTGCTATGGAACAACGCTACAACGATGAGTTGGGGTTCAACTATGCATGGTTTATCGAAGAGATGGAAGCACTTCCGGTCAGTGTACCACTCTACCACGCGATGCTAGAAGGGAAGAAGATTATCAACGCCGAAAAACCGCTGCCGAAAGCTACCAATGACGAGACCAATATCGTTTTGATTCTTGCCAAAATTAAGGCCAAAGTTGTTCGAGAAAGAATTGGGGCAAGTCCAATGTCATATACTCTAGAGACTATATTAGAAATTGATTTTGTTTGTAGTGACTCTATCGTTCGTTTATCTGATAATATTGAGGAATCTATCTAAAAAATAGCAAAACGAATGAAAAATCTAGTCACAATTGACACCGAGGTTGGAAATTAGGGAATATATAATATTCAGATGATATTAAATATTGGGCTAATTCGACAGGTCACAGAATTTCTCACTCCATTTGATCCGCGCAGAGAACTGATCATACAAAGATCAGATTTTATTCGAGGCCTGGATCAGCTTCGGTGCAATTTGAGCTGCCGAGAGATTGAAACGATCCTTCAAGTTTTCCAGGCACCTCTCAGGTACGATTGTAGATTTTTAGTACAGGCAATACGGATAGAGGCCAACAATCTTGGTTGCAATTTTAGCGAGAAGAAAAAAGACATGTAAAAGAAATATAGAAAGATTATGATTTCTATCAATTTTTTCTGTCTCTCTGAGGTCAGTACAGATTCTCGAATTGAGTCACACTTTTAGAAAAAATTGGAAAATTCAACATATGTATACAGTATCCCAGTAGGTCCACTATGTATTTGGGTCATTTTTTATGTCGATATAACACGAATTTATATCATTTTAACATTCAGATGTGGTTTTAAAATGTTTTTTCATTCAACAATACAACAGAAAATACTGAAATCGACATGAAATTCTTGGTGGGCCTGTTTTTTACACTTTATTTCTAACAGTGCGTACAATCATCAGTACCTATATTCGATGTCTAGAAATTATATGATTTGAATCACGCACATTTCGAGAGACCTAATTCAGCATTCTTTAGTTTATTAACCGACTTAAAAAAAAGGAGGAGGTTCTGAATTCGGTTGTATTTTTTTTTATGTTTGTTACCTCAGAACTCCGTTATTTATAAACCGATTTGGAAAATTCTTTTTTTATTCGAAAGGGTATACTTTCAGATTGGTCCCATATAAATTTCATCGAAATCGGTTGAGTAGTTTGGTTTCGAAGTCGGTTTTTTTGTGGAAACAATTACTCATATTATTATAACGTCATGCTGAAAGTGTAGTTTTGAGGCTGATGAAAAAAAATCACATGAATAATTAACAGACCCCAATTCGTCGAGTACGCGAAATTCGCTGAGGCTGTTGAGGAGGCTGTAGCCACCGGTTCCCTCGAGCGTGCACCACTCTTGGTCCCAGTGCAGCACTTGCCGTCGACAGCTTGTACGAGAACGTTCCTCAACTTCGACGAACGCCGGATTTTGGCACAGGCTATGGACAAGCTGTGCGTCCGTAAGAACATGAACATGGAAGAGATATTTGCGGTGAGCCTCGAAACCACTTATCGATCTTATCGTGTATCTAAGTGACTGCAGCTTCACGGTGGAACTCCGTTAAGAGCGGATTCCCCTGCGTGCGAGTGAGTGACCTTCCCCGCTCCGATAGCCTCGGCGCTCGAGCTGACAGGGGAAAGTCACTGGCCTCTGTGGTGAGGCATGGAAGAGTGGGGGCCTCCCCGTAGTAGCATAATCCACCCCGGTGCTCTTAACGGGGTTCCACTGTAGATTGTTTCTACGCCTATGAACCAATACGACCCTTCCAATGAATTATTATCAATTTTATCTAAGGACCGTCGACCTAATCAGCTGTGACTATTTTCTCGATTTTTCAGGACTTTGACAAAGAGAACATTGGCTCCGTGTCCATCGATCGGTTGACGAAGACTTTGTCTGTGAGGAACATGCTGCACCTAATAAGCAGTGTTGAACTAGAAACTGTGCACAAGTGTTTCGGCGTTGAACGCGGCGGACGTTTGGAATTTGACTACAGAGCTTTCCTGCGCGCTCTGTACCTGTTACAAGAGAACAAGAAGACTAATCCTATCTAATACAAATCACGATATTTTCATTTGTCAAATGTATAATACGTGTCCAATATTCTCAAAGCCAGCCTTCGATCCGAAATATATGCTTAGTACTGTAACAACAAATACTTCATGATGATATGATCTTCTCATATATGATTAAAACACCAAACATTTATCGAGAGCTGACAGCTAGTATTTGAATTAGAGGGTGATGACGTTTATACCCTCTGATCGGTGTGAGCTGCAGCTCTCGTCTTGGTTCCTCTTTACCTACGCGCTCGATGCACTGGTGAGAAAATCAATTTTTGTCCTCCGATTTAATCTCCCTAATATCAAGAAGCGTGAAAAGTGAAGGTAGAAGAAAAACCTATTGATACTTTGTATCTTACAGCAACCTACGCATCCACGATACCGCTGCAGTTTTCTCAGTATACAGTCAGACCTCTCAATACAGTCCGACCTCTCTATAAGCCCCCTTCCAATAGAGCCGGTTGCCCTATTTCTCGCTTGCAGCGTTCCCCCACTCTACCTTGTAGCCAGAGCTGGAGAAAGAGATGAGAGAGTCGTGCGACTAGCGAAGATGGCAAAGTGGGGGCGTACCTCAATTCCTGGAAAAACTCTTCCCCTTGGAGGCCTAGGCGGCCCTATAGAGAAGTTGGACTGTATTAAGAATGCAAAAGTCCCAAGGGTGGGAGTTGTGCCGAGAATCTGTGTTCCCCCACCTCACGTGCGCGCTCCGTGTCCATTGACACACATACACTCTCTCTCACTCTTTTTGGCAGGCGATCCTAGGCTAGGCGGAGTGGGGGAAGCGCTCGAGCGATAGACTGCACGGAGGAAAAGGAGCGGTTCCTGTAGCTGAATGAATAGATATTTTCAGGAACATAACCTATAACAGGTATGGGAGCCATTGGCTGGAAAATACACTGTTATGACCAAAGACCCGATTGATAGCTACGAGAACTAGAAATCTGACTGTCACAACCACTCCTTTTTCTCCGTGTGGGGAATCGTTCTTATTGCCAGCGGTCTTATCGGGAAGTTAGTCGGACTGTGTAAGGCTTCTCCGTTGAATTTTTGTGATCAAATATGAAGAGAAAAATCCCAAGTCTGTTTCAAGAGAATGGCAATACTAATCGAAGTCAATGCTAAAGAAAACAATCCAAGAACTACGTTTTGTTTGTTCAACATTCAAAAGGCTTTTCATTTTCGCAACATAGAAGATTCAGGTGTTATACTTGACTGCTGTATTTATACTCTCGCAGATTAACGATTAATTAACTATCAACTTTTATTTACAGTACCGTACATTCGCCGTAATTACTAATACAATTTTATTCTATGCAATAATTGCGCGATAAATCAATTGCTATTCTTCCTGGCTGTGCGGCGAAAATCGTGCTTAATTTCGAGGGCTAGCTTGTACCCCAACTCAGGTCTTCGGTCTCTTCCCTCCACCATAGCTTTGACCTGACTCGAGTTAACGATGACACCGTTGTTCCCTATGACAGTAGCCTTCGTTTTCTCGATATCAACTAGGTCCACACCGCGGCTGCAATCGTCGATCAAAATCGTACGAAAACCACTCCCTAACGCGTCGACAGCGGTCGCGCCAACGCAGACGTCATAGGCCAAACCACACACGTAGATATCAGTCGCGCCCTTTATCTGCAGCTGCGAGAACAACGTGGTTTCTGTCAGTTTCTTGTTGTCCCAGAACACGGAATACGAATCGACCTCGGGATTCGTGCCCTTGTAAATTTTAACGGCGTTGCCAACAACCGTAAGATCTTTGTGGAGCTCGGCACCCCACGAGTCCTGGACGCAGTGACGTGGCCAAAGCCTCTGCTTCAGGGGAGGCGGTCCGGCGAATGTTACGGTGTCGTAAACCTTCGCATCTTTCTTCGCGATGCTACTGGACTTGTCGACATCCCTACGAGAACGGAATCGATAGAGACCAGAGGGAATGAAACTGGAAAATTCGAGGCTTACCGCAGATGTAGGTTGTCGATGAACGAAACGTGGTCCACGGGATGCCAGTCGAGAGAATAAAATACCGCGTCGAACGGCACGGACTTCAAGAGTCGATTGATCGGCTCTATCACTTCGGAGCCGTCGTGCTGAGCCGCGCACTTTGTGATGTTCAGGGATCCGCTTATGAAATCATTCTGAACATCCACGATCAGGAACGCGCTCCTCGGTCTTGTGCAAACTTTTATCCAACGATTCCAACACACCTGAAAAGACAGTTGATGATTGTTAATCAACGCATAGCGAGAGAAAACGGAGATGCTTCGTGCTTATGATCTCAATGTCGTTCTGTTGTTCGCAGAATATCTCTGATTCGAGGAATAATTTGTCGGAGAGGGAACAAATAATTGCCCCACAGACACACGCACCTCGAACTCCCCCCTGTCGATGAATCCGTCGCCGTTCGTGTCGAAGATGGAGTAGATCTCGTTCAATTGGTTTTCTTCGAGACCGTAGATCTTGCCTCGATCGTTACGGAATAGGGCTCGGCAAATGAGTTCGAATTCGGAAAGGGAGAGGAATCCGTCCTCATCTTTGTCAAAAGCAGTGAAACACGCGTCCATCACTTTTATCTTGCGTTCTTCGTTTCTAGGTAGTTTGTTTAATCGATATCATCAGACCCTGAATTTCGTATGATATACTTCATTCCCCATGTCTGATTTTCGTCAATACATCGGGTCAATAGACTCGTCTTTACGACCGTGTGTGCTTTTCGAGTATTATGACTTTTATACACACTATATAATACCTGTGTACAACCGTGCTGACGGATAAGCGACGTCTACATTCGATTCATGCGATCATAACTATAAATATTTGTCTGTAAATCTAGGAACCTTGACAAATTTTATAGCGATTATACTGGTGTAACTTCCCTATTGCTCGAAGGCCTTCGAACGACTCTCTATAGTATTACATACATACCTAAACGAGGGGCCAGTAATCTATAATCAATCAGATCTAAGATCGCAGTGAACCGATTACGATCAAATTGGGCTAAAATGAGAGCTTTTTGACCCTACAGAAACCCTTGTCAGCGAAAAGCCATATGAGTCACGTGTAAGAATTTTCGTTTAATGTACTTGGCTTCAGACTCTACCAAGTGTTTTGATATACATGTACGTCTTGTGACTTGCGAGGTAATCTGGATCTCGGATTACAATATGCTATTTAGAGGAACCTTCGGTGGTATAAACAGTATTCATTGAGAATATCCCACGACGTGCTGAGTTCATGCCGTGTACCAAATAAAATTTCTCATCGTCATACAGTCGCAGATACTATATTTACATCCGTATTTTTCTTCAACAGTCTTCCCTGAATTTTAACAGATCTCAGCGCAATTTGTCTGCACCTCCTCATGTGATCATAAATCAGAGTAAGTTGTGTAAAGCGAGATGATCTTCTATAAATACCAATGTGGCAACTTATCTCTGTATTTTTTGACGATGGAAACAATTGGAATTTTTTAACTATGCAATAATAACAAAACAGTTGCATACAACTTTAATTCAGGGTGTCTACTCAAGTCAGAATCTAAGATTCACTGAGAATTCCAGGATATTCCTTCAATTCAATGCTGATTTTAAATATTGCATTAAAAAATAAATTCAAGAAATTTATCGCTCTTAGAAAAATTCCCTGTAAATTCCAGACTTCCGGGTATTTCAAGGAGGTCAACACCCCGTTTATATATTGCACGTTTGTAATCTTTATAAGAACACGAAGGTAGAATGCAGGTGAAGTTCTCTTCACGGTCCGGATGTTACTGGTAAAATATTTCAGTTATATTCACTTATTGTCAGATTCGCAAACAGATATCTGTGGTTTCGTGGCGAATATGGATCACAAATAGTTCCACTTACCGTATATGTGCACTATACCTGAATTCCCCGCTGGTCACTTCACCAATTCGCCAGATCAATTCATACAACGTTCGAATTAACTCATGTAAAGGTAAATGAAGAAAAAAGGTTTACGTTTGATGCCAAGCAGTTCTGCGTATCTTTCTCTCACTCTTGTCGAAATCAAGGATGTTCAAGAATAAGATCGTAGGCCTTTGATCAACACTGTACCGATTTTATTATTCTTCTATATTAAAAATATATCGAATCAACATCATTTTTCTCCATTTTTCTCACATCGCCAGTGTAAACACAATTTCATTATGCATTACAAATAATTATTTACAGAATCTAGCAATATGTATCTTCACAGTAAACTAATCATGTAGTACTAGGTTTATAGGTGAACTCAATAGCTGTAATTAGTACTGTCTCAGAAAAAAATCCGTTTCTTCATCATTTCCTCGCGCCGCAGATACATAACGAATTTTCAAGACTCAAAAACTGATGGTATACAAATGTGAGACTCACTATTCTACAATTGATGAATGTTTTACAAATTAGTCAAGTAAGTGTTAACCTGTGACGTCTTTGATTCAACATTCAAGAAAATTTTACGACTAGATTCAGCTCAGACAGTAACAGAATTTTTCTTCGGGTCTTGTGTACGCGATGTGATAAAGAAAACTGATCACTTGGATTATTGCTATTCAGTTGTATTATTGAAATCAATTGGTGTAATTATTATAGTGTGATTTAGAATTCGACACTAGCATACCAAATGAGCTAATTAGTCGAATTCTTGCTTTTTCTAACTGGATTAATGTGTGAAAATCACTAAATACTTGTTCAAATAACTCAAGATGATCGATTATCGTAAGATTAGTCTTTATACGCCCTGAATCGATTCTGCATGAAACTTAAGGTGAAATGAAAGTCACGTGACCTCGATATGATTTACACTTGGAATTTTCAAACGCTATTTTCTCAGCCAAAACACATTCGATTGATGTGAAATTGATATCAGTGACGTAGAGAAACTCAATGAACGGCCTGCCAATCGTGGATTTTCGAAAATCGAGACGTAATAACAGTTTTTTTTAACAATATTGTTCTGTAATCCAAGGAAGTGCTGCCTCTCTCCACGAGGGCAGCACCGCTTTGGGTTACAGAACAATATTGTTACACAAAATACTGATTATGTCTTTCGATATTCGAAAATCCACGATTGGCAGGCCCTTCATTCAGTTTTTCTACGTCACTGACATCAATTTCACGTCAATCGAATGTGTTTTGGCTGAGAAAATAGCGTTTGAAAATTCCAAGTGTAAATCATATCGAGGTCACGTGACTTTCATTTCACCTTAATTGAAGTTCAATTCGCAGGAGCTAATGTAAGGTATCGTTAGAACCGATAGAATAACAATTTCAACAGATAAATTCCAGTAAAACTACGTCCTGCTATTTTTTTTATTATGTATCAAATGCTTCCAGTTTATAAATAAACGTGTTTCTATAATATATTTTGTACATGCTCATCGAAATTGATGTTTCAGTCCAACTACCAATTCGTTATGATCGTGTCAGCGTTCGGGTGATATTGTTAGGTATCTCTCATTCAAAAACACGTACGTTTCTAATTTCAGCAAATTTATTTCAATAATAAAGTTTAATTGTGAATCAAAGTTTCCGGGGTCTGCCGCGTTTCTTAACCGACGTTAATTTACTCGAGACTTGCCTCGTCTGTCGTAATTTCTTATGCAGTACGGCCAATGTGGGTTTCGTATTCCTGGTTGACCTCCCGTGCGTCTTCATATGTTGGATATAAAGCGATCGTGTCTTTATCAACTTCTTGCATACGTGGCACTGGCGGATCTTGTTCTCTGAAAAATAAATAAACTCTGAATATCACCCAGCTGGAAAGTTGATTTGTACAAAAATTAACACCAACCAGAATTTTTGGTAGCGTGTTGCAAACAGTGCGCAGCGAGTATAGCGGTGCTTGGGAACCATCGGCCGCAGTCGTCGCAGTTCAATTTTTTAGTCTTCCAAGATTGGTTCGAGCTTTGGCCTTTCTTTTTCTGACTAACGCGAGTCACTCTTCTTTCTTCCGCGGTACGTTCGACCGGGACTATCGTCGCTTCTACCGTCTCAGCTTCTTCGACGACAGGCTTACCCTTGCTTTTGTACTTCTTTTGATGTTCAGTTCTCGCGTGCCTCGCCAATGCGACAACAGCGTTGAACTTTTCGTTGCATACTTTGCACGTGTATTCCTTCCCTCCGCCACTATTGTCTTTGCTCGATGGCCCGGAAGACCTTTCCAACGCCCTAGTGCTCGCCTTCTCCACGCTACCCCTCAGTTTTGGACACACTCTAGAATGCGTGTCCAGTGCTCTTTTCTGCCGAAAGTTTCTCGCACAATGTCCACACTGCATAACGGGCGGCATCGGCTTCACCGGAGTCTCTTCGCCCTCGTCGTCGTCGTCGGAGTCTCCGACCATTATGATTTCGTTTTCCTTGTCGCTGGAGCACTTTTCCTTTCCATCGTCCAAAGTGATCTCGATAACGTCTTTTCTGGACTGGGAGTAACTCTCTTCTTCCTCGTCCATGTCGATGTCGATAATTTCCACCCTCCGGTTCCTCACGGCTTTTTTAGATTTCTTCGACCTTACCGGCCTCGGATTGTAGTCCGGGTCCGTTGCCGGTTTCTTTTTCCGTCTTCCTCGCTTTTTATTGCTAGTGTCCTCTTCCGCCCCCATCGATGCTGGCTGTATTATTATTTCAGAATCCCCCCTATTCACCGAGGTAAGCTGTTGTTTCCTAGATCTCTTGATCTTAGGACGGGACTCGATATGTTCAACCGATGTATTCGGTTTCAGATTATTAACCGCGATTCCATTTTCCTTCATTTTCGGATCATCGGAGATATATTCCATCGATTTGTCACTTTCATTCTCCGTTTCTTCCATCCTAGGCTGTGACGAGCCGCAACTCCCATTTTGAGCGGTGCTTGAATCAGCTTGATCCACGTTGCTCACGTTTAAGTTCGTTTCATTTTTAATTTGCGGAGTCTCGGGGGACGTATCGTGGCTCAATGTCGCAGCGGAATTCTGAATTTCACCGAGAACCGTCAGCGCTTCCGTTTTGTATGTGACCTCCTCGTGCGTATTCTCCTTAATCGCTTTGTCTGCTTCTGAGACATTCTTACGATTGAACGTCTTTTTTTTCTTTGATTCATTCGTGGAAAAGTTTAGACCCTGCAGAGTAGCTTGTATCTCGTCAAACGTCAGCTCGGAGTCCGATTGGTCGCCGCCCAACAGAATGTACTGCACCGTGGATTGTTCGACTATTTCATTCTCGCTTCCGACGGACTCTTGACTGTTCTCAGATTGTCCTACTGTTGATTCATTCATCATCAGATATGCAACGCTTTTGGGCTGCTTCTGAGACGACTGATTTTTTTTCGCGGCAGCGTTTGTGTCCAGTATTGCTTGACAACTCTGATTAATTATTGCGTTGTTGCTCCAAGCTCTTTGATCGGTTTTCTTCTGGCGAGATTTAGCATCGTTCGGAGGTATATCGCCGGCTGGTGCTCGCCGTTTCTTGGACGGGAATACGGGGGGCTGCGTCGTGAGTAGTTGCCTCTTTATCTGACTGGGCTTTTTCACTGTTCTAACAGCACCTTCGCCTATTAATCTCTCCACGTCGGACCTGTAATATAAAGTAAACTCGTAGAGTGATTGCAAGAAAAAGGGATAAAAGAAATTGAAATAAGGGTATTCGACTGTGACTCCACTATTTACTTCATAAGGAATTGGAAGTTTGTAGGCGGTTCTCCAGATTCGTCGTAAACGGCAACCGCGAATACGTCCTCAGAATCTTCGACGGCGTAAAGAGCAAGTTGCTGTCCAGCAGCTGTTACAAACGTTGCTATTGTCTCTTCATCTTCGTCAATCGTTTCTCGCACCTCTTCCCGTTCTTTGGCATAGTATCCCTTCTCTGTTGCATGATCTAGATGCTGTTGAACAGAAAGAACACATTGTGCTATTATCAAGCTATATAGATCGAGTGTTGTGGGAACAAGACCAAAATAACATTGGCTTCAAGGTCGCTTTTTGTCCGCATCGATTTATCTGCGCATTTGTTCGAAATCAAGCGAGAGCTCGATTTCTGTGATCAAAGAGGAAGACCAGCGTCCAGAAGTGAGTAATAATTGCTAAAACGGGGCGGGCTCAAAATTCCGAACGACTTTGTGCCGAAAGGCCATAATTCCGAATTCAAAAGTACTGAAAGACCATAATTTCGAATTGAAAAGTAACCGAAAAGCATAATTCCGAATTTAAAAGTAACCGGAAGACCATAATTCCGAATTTAAAAGTACCGAAATGATGTTTTGCACGTTTTTTTCGTGCAAAACTCTTGTTTCGGTACTTTTTGTTCGGAATCATGCCATTCGGTACTTTAAAATTCGGAATTATGGCCTTTCGGTTACT
>JAFFZH010014647.1:0-11417 GCA_018420115.1 Euura saliciscinereae
CTTCTTCTTCTGTTATTTTATTGGCCCTTGGGTTTCCCGACACAGCCATTATCTTCGTTGATAAAACAGGTTCCTTTATGATCGCGATAGGCCCTACGGGTAAGTCCGCTAGCCATTACCATCTCCGGTTGTTTGGTTTTATTTATCGTGTGTACATTAATGTGTTGTATTTCTTGTCTCTTTTTAAGTTGTTATTGTAAGTGTTGATGTTATTATTTACTGTTAATTAAGATTGGCACAACTTTATTTTGTTCATTATTGCCTTAGAGTTTTGGTGACTATTGTTGGGAATAGTTCGGAGGAGAAAGGGAGAGACAGTGTGAGGGTTTACGTAGTGATGGTTTTTTTTCAAAATTGCCTTGCGGTAGGGGTGTTCGATATTCGTAGAGGTTGGGAGTGTACGGCTGACGTTCACAGGGAGAGTTCTGAAACAACAACGTGGGATTGAGAAGAATTACAGTTGGATGTTCGCTTTAGAAAGGAAAGCCATGCAAGCAGCTACTACGGTTTTTTGATAAACCTGTGTCATTAGGTAAGACGTATTGAAGGGGGGGGATAGACCAATGAGCAGTAGTTTCTTGTACAGTTCGTCTCGTGCTTCCTCTAGGTCTGTGCACTCCCAGAAGATGTGGTCGAGGTCTCCTGCTGGGTCTCCGCATGAACAGTCCGCTGAGTCCAGTACTTTGATTCTCTGAAGATGTGTAAACGTCAAGCAGTGGCCGCTTCTAATACGGTTCATTGTCGTAATAGATTTCCTGCGCACAGAGATATCGTGGAACCAGGGTTTTTTGCTTAGGTAAGGTGTTATCCTGAAGAGATGCTTGCCTTTTTCCTTAGACGAGAATTCCCAGAATTTAATAAATTTGTTCCATGAGTCCTCTTTTATCGAGGCTTTTACATCCGACGCGGCGATTTTCTCCGTTGGAGACGGAGCGATTGTGGCCGCCAAATTAGCCAACTTATCAGCCTTTTCGTTGCCTAGGATTCCCCTGTGACTAGGCACCCAGATGAGTATTGTTTGTTTCCCTTCTTGCGATCTAGTCCAGAGCATTTTTTTTATGTCTAGGATAATCGGGTTGGTAGCTGCTGATATGCCTGGGGTCGAGATGGACTGTAGGGCACTTTTGGAGTCTGCTGCCACTACTATTTTTTCTAATTGCGCATCTTGAGCTAATTTGATCGCTTCAAGGATCGCCCGCGCTTCTGCTGTGAAGATAGATGCTTCGTGGGCCTGGGGGATTGTTCGCTCTATAAGTGGGTCTTCGCAGAACACTGCGCAACCAGCGGAAGAAGGGTTTTTTCCTTTGGAACCATCTGTATATAAGATAGAGTAGTCCGAATACTTTAGTAGAATTTCTATGTTGAAGTCCTCGTTAGGTTGGCCCGAGAGTTGCAGGGTTTTCCCGAGTACCAGGTCTACGCTGGCTTTATAGATCTGGGCTTCATATGGTTCTGCGAAGCATGCTGCCTTCTGTTCTCTACGGATGATGTTGGCTTTTGATTGCCATTGAAGGTGGTTTTTTACTAAAGTGGGCATAGGCTTGTTCCGCCAGTACTGCGAAGTTCGGAGGCTTGCCAGAGTATTGGTACGCTCAACCAGGATGCTACTAGTATTTGCCAATTCTTTAACATAGATCCTGGCCCCGAGCTCCTCTCTTCTAATGTTGAGGGGAGGCTCTTTTGATTCTGCCAGGATGGAATTCGTGGGCGTAGAGTTCATGTAACCCATCGTTAGGCGCAATGCGGAGTACTGGATTCTGTCGAGCTCTGCAGTCAAGGATGCAGTTATTGGTTGGAACAGGTGAGACCCGTAGTCCAACTGTGAACGGATTATGCCTTTATATATTGTCAGCATTGTTCTTGGGTCTGCGCCCCACCATATGCCTCGGATTGCTTTCAATATTCGTAGGCCATTTTGGGTTTTAGTTTTGAGAGTATTAATATGCGCTTTCCAAGTAAGCTTCTGATCTAGTGTCATTCCGAGGAATTTCGCTGTGTTCGAGTTGGGAATTCTATGCTCTTCAATGTTGAGAGAAAAATCTTCTTCGGAAATCTTCTTCCTAGTAAAGATGACGAACTGAGTTTTTTCCGGTGCCAGATCTAGTCCTCTTTGGGTTAACCATTCTTTGACCCTGGCTATCTCCTGAGCAAGCCTTTCGCACGCCCGTGGGATGTCCTTGTCCGTCAGGTAAATAGCGATGTCATCTGCGTATTGGAGTATTGACGTCCCGTGGTTGATCTGGTTTTCCAGATCTCTCGTGTACAAAGAGTAAAGGATGGGGCTCAACACCGATCCCTGGAGAAGGCCTTTTCCGGTCGCGTAGGGCCCTATTACTTCTCCATTATTCAGGAAATAGTTATTTCTGGAAATGAACAAATTGCAGATGAATTTAATGATTCTCGGGGATATTTCTAGATTAATTAGGTCCTGGATCAGAACGGCTGGAACGACGTTGTCGTAGGCTCCCCTAATATCCAGAAAGGCAGCCACGAGGTGTTGTTTTCTAGCATAGGCGTTCCTGATGTCCGTAGTGATGATTGAGAGGTTGTTGATACAGGATTTTTGTTTCCTAAAGCCCATTTGGGAGTCCGCGAGGAGATTCTTGTTCTCAAGTAGCCATTCTAGTCGATTCTTAATTAGCCGTTCCATGATCTTGGCAAGGCACGATGTGATGGAAATCGGGCGGAATTTTTCACTATTCGGCTTAGGGATAAGGCACACCAACACCTCGTTCCAGGAGGACGGGGTGGACCCTGTTTTGAAGAGCAAGTTGAAGATCGTAAGGAGAGTGGTTAGCGCTTTGTCTTTAAGATTTTTTATGGACTGGTAGTCCACTTTATCTAGTCCTGGAGCTGATTTCGTCTTGAGCCCGGTGATCACCGCTTGAAGCTCTTCCCTAGAAAAGTCTGCTCCCTCTGGGCTTGCGTCGTTCTCGAAATCCAGTGCGGGGGGCTCTACCGTTGCTGACGGGGGGCACAGTTCTTCAATCTTCTCTTCCAGTACTACCGGTGGTACTGCCGCCATTTTATTTACCTGATTACCAGCGATTCGGCTCCGGAATGCCTTAATTTTATTCCAGACATAAGTAGCTGATGATTCTCTGCTAAGGGTGCCGCAGAACTGGTGAAAGTTGGTTTTTTTCCTTTCTCTTAAGACTTTTTTGGTTTCAGCCTCCTGTTTCTTGTGTCGTAGGTAGTTGTCTCTGGAGCCTTTTTTGGAATATTCTTTCAGGGCTTCTTTCCTTGCTTCTATGGCGGTGTGGCATACCTCGTCCCACCATGGGGCTGTTGCGTTGTCTCGGTGGGTGTTAGACTGAAGGTCTGTTGCCTCCTTTGTTCCATTTCCGTTTTTCTGGGGCTTATACCGGCCGCTTCCTTCTATAGCTGTCTGCCATTCTTCAACGAATGTGTCACATAGTGTGGTAGGAGAAGAATCTTGAGCTGTCTCGAGGATCCTGACTGCAGCGTCGTCCATTTGGTCTCTGAACTTTTCCCAGTTCCGACCGGAGTGGGAGGTTCTGGTGGAGAATCTTCGGGTCCATTCCCAAGTAGCATTAGAGTCGATTTTTATAGGATAATGGTCACTTCCTCTTGCGTCATCTAAGGTGTTCCATTGGATTCGCAGCCCAATAAGTGGGATGGTGATAGTAATATCGACAGCTGAAGTTGCTTCGCCTGGACGTCCAATACGTGTAGGGGATTTATTGTTGACGATCATTAGGTTTAGGTGATCGACTGCCGTCAAAAGAGAGCGTCCTTGCTGGTTTTGACCTGCGCACCCCCACTCCTCGTGGTGAGCGTTAAGGTCTCCGCCAAGGATGAATTGGCCCAATGCGTTGATCCGTGATAGAAAGGTCATCCACGCAGCTTGGTCGACATAGGTGTTAGGGGGTTTGTAAGCCGATATAATGTACGTATCTTTGTTGTCGAGTTTGGTCTTGATTGCACAGATTTCAATTCCTGAGTCTGGAAGGAGACGTTTTTCGACCCGGGTGAAAGGAATCCTGTTGCGGACCAGGATAGCCACTCCTCCCCCTCCTCTGTCCTCCCTATTGCTTAGGATTGATTGAAATCCTGGGAGGCTTAGGGTGTCGTTTCCTTCCAGCCATGTTTCTGAAAGAAGTATCATATCAAATTCCTGGGAGAGGTCCTTCAATTCGTCAATTTTATATTTGATGCTTCTACTATTCCATTGACATATCTTCATTGTCTGAGTTACTGGTGCTGAGAGCTACAGAGACAAGTATTTGGTTAACTTGTTCGACAGTGAGAGGACCTATTTCGCTGTTAAGGACGGTTGCAACCTTATCCAAGTATATGTCAATAGTATCTTTCTTTCCATTCTTTAGTCTCTGTGTATCTCCGTTATTGGTGTTCTTTTCTTGTTCAGGGTGTGATTCTGCGGACTCAAACTCGAGTTCTGATGTTGAGGTGCCTGTGTCCACTGATCCTCTGCGATAAGTGATTGGGACCTCTGAGGGCCCAAACTGGGCGGCTTCCTCGCGTTGCTCTTCGATTTCCTGATGGATTTGCTCTGTAACTGTATTGATGTACGTTTTAGTTTGGTGGCGGTGCTTCTTTGTGGGGTCTCTAGCGGGCTGCGGATTCTTATTATTATAGGAGGAGGTGCTAGGGTAGGACCAGGAGATTGAATTCCCTGACCCTGGTCCTGGTATTGTTCTGTTCGGTGCTGGCGGTTCCCTACCTCGGGAGGGTCCGAGGATGATCCTCGGTTCTTCCATCCAGCGGTCATTGGGTCTCGTAAGCGGAACCCTAGGTTCTGGGAGCCGGGGGAATTGATCAGCTGCTGCCACTGTATTGTACGACCTTTGCAGGTATTTTTTCCTTTCCTCTGAGTCCATTATCCTTGCTTCGTGGTATGAAATGTTATATTTAGCCATAAATACCTTTATATTTCTCTGTCTGATTCTTTCGGGACAGTCTTTAGACGTGGGTGCGTGTTGCCCTCCGCAGTGGAGGCAGCATTCCTCCTCCAGTTCGCAGTCTCCACGATGCCACTCTCCACACTTAGGGCATTTATCCCTATTGCGGCACTGTGCTTTAACATGCCCATAAAGGAAGCATCTGTAGCAGATTACGACTGGTTGTACAAAGAGCTCTACGTCGAACTTTACGTGCCAGAACGATACTTGTGGTGGGAGGCTTTCTCCCTTGAAGGTTATAGCCACTGTTCCTGTAGGGACAAAAGTGACCACTCCGTCCTGGGTGGTGCGACGATTTTTCCTCTGAATGTCGAGTATTGGAATCTCGCTCTCAATTTCGTCCCACATTTCATCCTCGGTGAACTCCAAGTCGACTCCTTTGATGATTCCTACTTTTTGGACTTTGTAGTTTGGAATGAAGGCCACCATATGTCTGGCTTTGAGCCCCTCATCATCAATCAGGTTGTTCGCCTCGTGAAAGTCATCGAAGTCCACTTTGATCTTGTTACGTCCGAGTTTCCTGACGTCGCTAATGGATTTGTTTTTTTCGTGTAGCAGTTTAGCCATTGCAATGGGGTAAAGTTTGCCCACGTTCCCAATAGAGCCGTCTGGGCGGGTTGTACCTTGAATCATTACAGAGAAGGGTCTAGAGTTAGTTGCATCGTATCTATTTCCTTTCAGGTTGGAGAGGTGGTCCCTCTCCCCTGTTTGGGATGGAGGTTCCTCTGAGACTTGGGTATTTGGTGGGGGGTTATTGGAGCCTTCCTCGGTGTTGGTTGGGTCTAGAGTCGGGGGATGTCTGTTACTGTAGTGACTGCCGACTTGTACGGGTGCCTCAGTAGTAGGAGAGGTCCCGATCTTCCTTTTTTTGGTATTTTGCTTTTGGTCAATACTCTCTTGTCGCTCGTTGAGGTTTCTAGAGGTGTCCAGAACCGCTGTCTGTGTCCGTCTGGGAGATACGACCTCGATGAAAGTGTCGTTGAGGTAGTCTACCTCGTCCATAGCTTGCAGATGGTCTTGATTTTGTGCTTGGGGAGGAGGTGGAGGCTTAGGGCTGAGGCCCGGCCCCCCCTTCGGATGGTCTGAATTAAGAGACATAGCGGAAAGCGATCTCTCCAGGCTTAGAGCGCCCGGAAAGATGTAGCAGAAAAAGCCAAATCCCCAGGTAGAAGTAGATTTTTGAGCGTGCGAAAGATCAAAATGTTACCACTTACCCACTTCAGCTGCTGGCTAAGGTATATGACAAAAAGGCGGGAAGGGGTTTTTGAGGTTAGGTTCGGGATTTGATACAATGTGGATCGCACGAATTAAAAGGTGTCGGAATTATTGATTTAATTGGTATGTTTAGGTTTAGAACCGACGCTACGGTTTTCTCCACAGCGCGATGCTTATCGCAGTCACAGAAAAACTTTCGGATTATACACCAAAGTAGTACAACGTGACTTGCAAGACCTCCAAGGGATCGTTTTCTAGGTTCTCAGATCGTCGCACTGGTGCGTCTAACTATATTCTACGGAAGCCCGGTGGGGACATGGTGACGACTGACCGACTGTGTCGGTCTCATATGTCTCCTTCTACTCCATGCTTTGATCCCATCGCGAATACGCCTCCTACCTCCGGGAACGCGGGGAAGCTCGGCGCCAGAAGGATCTGTCATGCACATGTGCGTGGGAAAGAAGCGACGGTCTTCTAAACAAAGGGCAACCTCTTGAGATGCCTTTCCTCAAATTCCTACGACTTTCACAATTCTGTACCGTCCTGACAATGACCAGAACCCTCCGTACATGTGCAAGCAGTAAAAATGAAATTCTACTTCAAGAGTTTTTCCTCTTACAATATTTATGACCTCCTCTTTCTTCTGGCTTATTTCTAATTTTACAGCTATTTCAAATATTCCCTCCCTCGCTTGATCCGCTCAAATCAATATGGCGGCGCGCGATTTGAATCCATCTACCGGGAGATTATAGGATTACAACACCGTATCAACGGGTGCTCCCCTAGAGCGCGACTGCCGGACGCGGCTGGAGCCACAGCTGGCGCGCAGCTGTCCCTTCACAGAGTATTGTCTCCGTGGTATTTTGATAAATACGCGACATCCATGCTTTCACAATTTAAATGAAGATGAAACGGTCGAAACAAGATATAATCAACGCTACCGTAGAATCATATTTGAAGCGACGTCATTATCAGGTACGTGGTATCGCGAATATGGTCCGGACGCGAGTATCGTGAGCGTATTTAGTTGAAATGTTGAAATATTTTATGCACACGCAGCGTAACATAACCTACGATAATGTTTACCACCAACTATCAATTGCACAGGAGAGTGAAGTCTTTTATAAATCGGAATACTCCGGGAGTCTGACAAGCCAGGAAATGACTTTGAGCGCAACCGTCGAGTGTGGAACTTCCCGAGATAATTCTATCGTATTTAGCGCTATTACCAACGATGCTGGAGTTGCCGATCAAGCATATCACAAGTGAGTTTAACGATCAGTCTCACGATGCCGATGCCACTTTAATGCAAAATGCTTTCTGGATATAAACGCTCGTGTTATTCAATAATTGTTGCCCACTCAGGAACTGAGAAAAGTTTCTGGTCTTCACCCCAGCTGAGAATTTTTGATTAAATGACTAATAATTCCAAGTTCATTCACTTCACGTTCGGGGATAGTATGGAGAAAAAAACCCTTTCACCAGGACCCCTGAAGAAAATCTAAGCAACACTTATTCCTGCTCAACTGAACCTGGAATTAGCTAGACACATGAAACCTAGATTTTCATCGATCTCTGTTCATAGTTAGAAATTAACAAAAATGATCAATTCTTTATTTACAGATTGAAAGTATGGATTCAAGCGATAAATAACGAGAAGCTAAAATTGGAACTCGGAAGACTATTGTATCCAATTTTTTGTCATTTATACCTACAAATGTTGCATGGTGGTAACAGGCAGGCAGCTGTACAGTTTTTGAAAATGTACCAAAACGACTTTGTCTCTGATACCGAACAAGATTTCTTAGAAGAACTATCCAGCGTATTCTCCATTCACGATATAGAACTCAGACCACTTGTCAATGCCTTTAGAACTAGAAAATATAAAGTCGATATGTCAGACGATGCTCACTTATGTCTTCAAAAGTTTCTCGCCAAACATGGACACGTCATCCTAATGCAGGTAACCGAATCTCTAATCTTTGCTGTCCATGCGATAAGATTGATTTTACTAATTAGTGTAATCAAATTTTTTGCGACCAACAAACTGGTACAAACCGATTGGGCTGTGTTTTTGGTATATGAAAGGAGGACCCTTCACGAGTACCAGGCTAATGGCATTCATCCTAACACGCCTTAGTTTCGGAGAAAATTTTCGGGGGACCCGCTTGTGCATTAGATATACCTCTGACGTTGCCATTTCAGCAAGCTAGCGAGCGCAGCGCAGTGGGCACGGGCGGTGACTACCACGCTGGCGGCCTGGGTTCAAGTCTCGCTGCGTGCACTTTTTTTATGATTTTTTTTTCAAATTTATCCGAATTACAATTTTCGCACCGAAAGCGGTTAATATGTATTACATGCCGAATTTTGTATTGTTACTTCTTTTCCAACGTCAGCGTGAGCATTCGTTCCAGAAATTCGCCTGATAAATGAAAAGATCTTCCTTGATCATTTTAAATTTGAAAAAAAAAATCGTAAAAAAAGTGCACGCAGCGAGACTTGCACTTGGGCCGCCAGCGTGGTAGTCACCGCCCCCCGTGCCCACTGCGCTGCGCTCGCTAGCTTGCTGAAGTGGCAACGTCAGAGGTATAGGGACCGTGCGAGGAATCGACAGTAGCGCCAAATCAGTCTCTACAGGTCATATCTGTCCCGAGCCGCAGGGAATTTCCCCTGCCTACGCCAATGCTCAGCCAATCATACGCTACCGGAAGCACAACATGAACCAATCGCAATGAATTGTTCTGCCCGCGGCAGCATTTCAGTGGCTGAAATAGCTGTTTTCTCGGTGTTTCTGTAGATATCTCAACAACTGACGATGCAAGAATAACTCTTTTCCTGTCATACATCGGAAAAGACAGTTCTTTGGTTAGAAACGCTGTGTTTCGAGACAAATATCAACAAATAACCGCCAGTCTGCCTCTCAACGTTGATATAAGGCCCTGCGGCTCGTTAGATATTTGACCACTAAGTGGCGCCACTTGTGACCTCGCTCGGTCCCTATATCTAATGCACAAGCGGGTTCCCCCGAAAATTTTCTTCGGAACTAAGGCGTGTTTAAGGATGCATGCCGTTAGTCTGGTACTCGTGAAGGGTCCCCCTTTCATATACGAAAGACTCAGCCCAATCGGTTTGTACCAGGGTTAGGGGTCCCCTTGCAAGCTGTATTCAAACATAATAGGATTGTTGCACAGGTGATAAACACACACGTGACGATTGTTAAAAACATAGTTGAATCAAAAGCCTACGAAGATGGCAGCACGGATCGAGGAGCGAGAGGAGATTCTGTAATGAACGGCCACGTAGAACAGCATTCGGGTACTGGCGTTGATCGTGAAATGCGAGAACTGCAAGAGGCTATCCGATTGATACGTAGTAATGCTCACCAACCGCTGCGAGTCTATACTGTTGATAATGCCAATGAAAAGTGAGTTGTTTTCGAGATTATATGAGAACGGAGAGAGTGGCTCAGCCAATTGGTAGTGACGTTTAATCTCCATTGTCCCAATGTTTTTAGTGCCAGCTGCGGTACAGTGACACCTAATATAGACAGGTTAGCAGCAGGATTCAGCACCTCAGAAATAAGACTGTGGAGTATGGGAGATACGGTGCTTACAGGGCCAAGACTTCAACCATCACTACTCACTTGTGCCTGTGACAATCTGTCGACCAGTAGAGGTTCACGTAGCGACGATCACGTGTGAGTGTGCTTGGAAATAACCGAAACGTTTGAATCAATTATCATTATTAGGATCTGATATGTAGCAACACACGTCTGGTGGCAGAAACACGAAGTAATATGTTGCAGACTTCGTGGCGAGCTTCGCGGTGTTATATGGTATTGAGTGCTATTTGGAGAAAATGTAATCAATGAAAAAAAAGTCAATGCACACACAGAAATGAGTGAAACCGTGTTTCTAAGTAAAGCTAATTTTTTTCTACAGCTTATCAGTGCCTCAATGATCAAAATAAATCTATTTACCGAATAAACCGCAATTTCACTTGTACTGTATACATCAAACATGGCGGCGATAATACAGAAACTTACTCAGTCACGCCCCTAGGTCGGATTCCAATAGATGGATAGAGAACGTTAATGTAAGAGAAGATCAGATTCTCTGTATATCAGTCACAATCTGTTAATTGAGCTGTTTACTTTGTTATGATTAAAGAGACGAGATAGGGGCGATTGTAATGAGGGGGCACACGGACGTGGTGCATGATTTGAAATTCATTCCCGAGGCTGATATTCTTCTCTCAGTATCGAGCGATAAAGATATGCGGGCGTGGCGACTGAACGATTATTCCTGTGCAGCAATATACAAGTATGTGTAATGTTTTTCTAATACTTTTTCATCATGATATAACATGTGCACTTGATAAGTCACAATTTCTTACAGTGGGCATAACTACCCTATATGGTGCATGGATACGAGCGTATTTAATTTGTACGTAGCAACCGGATCACACGATCGCACGGCGAAGCTCTGGTCTCTGGACAGAACTTTCCCTCTTCGAATATTTGCCGGTCATTTTTTAGACGTTAACGTGAGTTGTCTTATCTTTTCGGAATCCATATCAAATCCGATGACTTATTCAACAAGACAGATTCTCCTAAAAACTATTTGATCCAGTGTGTTAGATTCCATCCCAATGCTCGGTATCTAGCAACTGGATCTGCCGATAAAACTATTAGGCTTTGGAGCAAAGATGATGGTAGCTTGGTGAGGGTTTATGTCGGAGCCCAGTCAACAATATACAGCCTTGCGTTCAGTCCGGATGGAAAATATTTAGCCGCTGCTGGCAAGTTTGTTGACTCGTCAATTACTCGACAACATCCACGATACATAACACATCATTTTGATTTCTGTTTTCATTCACCCAGGTGATGACAGGAGTGTATCTGTATGGGATTTGGCAACGAATACACAACTGATCGAACTCAAGGGTCATCAAGATACCGTGATGAACTTGGATTGGAGCTCTGATGGCCAGTATATTGCCAGTGCCAGCATTGACGGGATGGTACGACTTTGGTCTACTCAACGACACATCAATACCAGTAACGGGTACGAGTCATATGCAATCATAATAAAACCAAGGCAAGAAGTGTTGTATTTCTTCAACAAGTACCGTATTGGTCCGAATATAGGTCGAGGTTTTTGGTAACCAATTTTACACTCAAAAACCGGACACGACTTACATGTGGGACCGGCTTATAGTAACAAATCCAATAGAAAGTCCTGAATTGGGCTTAAAAAA
>JAFFZH010014648.1:0-58244 GCA_018420115.1 Euura saliciscinereae
AGTGTAGCATGCTCTTAAGACCTATTTCAACGTATCTTTTTTCAGGATATTGAAACCTTCGACCTCGAGGACTTCAAGTACAACTTCGTGAATATCACCGCGTTTCGATTAGTGGACGCTGACGACGTCGGGGTCAGAGGGGTTCTGAGGGACATGGAAAAATTTCAGCTTGCAGGAAACACGATTCTCAACAAATCCAGAGTCATCCAAGTGAGTGCATGTCAGAGGCTCCTTTCTTGACACTCTTTTACACTTTTGCGCTTCGCTCGGGGTAAATACGCATCAGTAAAATTGATGTCGTCTCCCCCTACCCCACCCCGCAGGTCTGTTGACTTGCCGTATCTCCGATATTTATTCAGCAAGAGCAAACTTATACTTCCGGTATTATTTTATTGATATAAACTATATACCGGGGTTGAAAGTTTAGATAGATATTTGAGAGGAAAAAAAGTAAGAAGACTTGACGTTATTTCAACACACTCGCACTTTATTGGATTAAACAAGTTGCGAATGCTGCAGATACCATTTGGCCTTCGATATTTACGATTCTAGAGTTTTTCGTGATTCAAGTTTCCCCATCCAGCTATGCATAAGTATCGCCATATATTTTCAATCACTTTGAATCTCGGTGGCTGCAGACTCGTCGTCGTCGTCGTCGAATTCAATTGAAAAAGAAATAAAAAAGTACCGAACACTCGGAGGATGAAAAAAAAAATGAATACAAATGAATGAAAGTTGGATTATTTCAGTTATCTGCAAGGTTACTCAATTTTTTACCTCCGGCAAACGATCTTAATTGTACCAATTAAACATTCAGGAGGAAAATTGTTTTAATTGGTGGGGTGTATAGGATTAAGAAATGTAAATTTGACCATTTAGAGCGGAGCTTGTTAAAATTCCGTAACTCGCCAACGGCTATATTTTCTCCCCTTATACGCCCGTCCCAAGTTCGGACGCGACCTCGTATAGTCTCTAATCGGGCACAGCTATAGAAATTAGTCCAGAATCGAGGAGCCGCGGCTTACATTAGCTGCGCGGTTTCATGACCGAAAGTAGAATATTAGGCTATGAAAACAAGCGGGTTTGGGCTGCCTATGAGCCAGCGTTTGAACTTTTCCATCATTTTGTTATTTTCCAAAATTCCTGATCAGCGGTTCGAAAAACTTTTGAGTAACAATTTTATGAGATTTTGGAGTGTTTTTGGTATTTTTTCTCAGTAAATCGAATGTACCATCTTAAATTTCTCAAATCTGACTTCAGATTCGTGATCAGCGACCCAAAAAACCATGTGGTACCAAATTTCGTTCGAATCCATTGATCCGTTCTCGAGATATCGTGATTTTTATTGATTTTTGGGGGAATTTTTGTTATTCAAATAATTTGCAAAGTAAGTACTGAACCGATCAAAGCCAAAATTTGAACAGTAATGAGTTTGGGAAAGCCGCCATCCGTGTTGGAGGTGATTCTCTGGACCTGAAAACGTGGAGATCCAGTGAAAACTCAACTTTTCATTTTCGGGTGTGATTTCAACAACTTCCACTTTTTTTCTGAAAACAGAGAAACGGGAGGTTGAAAAAACTGCAGAGAACTTCGCTAGATAATTTTGTCGAGGGAGTCGCGAAAAAGGCGACAGTGAAACAGAAACAAAAAAAAAAAAGGATACAAAAACTACAAAATAAAAGGATACGTCGAAACGGGATTAAAACCAGCCGTCCAGTTCCGTCCAATTGCTACATCGTGATACGTAAAATGCACATGCATGGTCAAACGCAGACCATCCGTCAGGTGCATGGATAGGATATAGTAGTAGAATAGAAAATTCGAAACTCGCGTGATTCAAATGAAATTCATGAATCAAATGGTATAAAATTCACCCTCTGTTTCTCTACCGCGATGTTCGTATGTTTGAACAATTTAATTCGTTCCATATTGTTTTCATATTTATCGGCGTATAACACTGCTATCTCTCTGTCTCTATTCCTTCAAACTCGGACACCTCGCTTTGTCACTATTATCCAACGCGCAGGCAACGGGCGATTTCAATTACGCCTATTCCACATTTTCAAAATTTTATTGATACAACCAGAAAGAAAAAATTGGGCTGCTTTCCGACTCCCATGCGACGTATCCGATTTTAGAACGTCGAAAAACCTAGTGATCCACTTTCCACCCTAGGGTCGGAATCGGAAATGAGCTTTCAGACAGTCGGATTGTTTCAGAGTAAAGATGGCCGATCCAGGTTCGATTATTTGAATCTATTATACTTATTCCATCGATTAGTGCGATAATCGATTCGATAATATATCCAGTCATCATAGAATGACATGTGATTCAGAATATAGAATATATGATGACAGAATACAGGTTTATGATACAGAAGTAGAGAATTGGAACATTGGATTTAAAATTATTCATTATTAATCAAAATGTCTTCAATCAAAGAAGGAAAAAATAACAAGTAATATAGAAGTCGAAGTAGGTTCATATGAAAATGTTCAATATATATGTTTAATCTCGAAATAAGAGCATGTCCAATGTGATAGTGATACAGAGTCCAAAGGATCTTACTTTTGTTGTAACTTTTTCTTGTGATCGATTGATCGTTTATCGGAAAAATCGGAACCAAAAATAATCAATTCATTCTATTGCCATCCTTAAGAACAACTGTCTAAGAGCTTTTTTCTCTATTCCAGCCAACTTCGTACTGTTCAGTGTTAGAAATTCATCCTGGGTTGAAGTTTTTTTGCGAAAAAAAAAATCTGGCGCATGCGCACTACGTAAACTAGCTACTTTCCGCACTCGGGCTTTTTTCGCGCATGCGCACTGGAAAGTAACGATCGTTAGTCAATAATTAAAACACGTTGCCAAATTCAGACTCGTCGGAAATGGCCTACTTTCCACACTCGCCAGACGTACATGCATATAGTGACTATACGCGACGGACAAGAAGAAGAAGTAGAGAAGAGAACCATATAAACGGGATGAGGATAAGTCTGTCAGAGCTGTAAAACGGCTGGGGCTGGACGAAGAGAAAAAAAAAATTGTAGAGATGTTAAAAGATGCGGGAAACGTGAGAAAAGAAAAGAATAACAGACACGAGTTACACACCGTGGTGTCTGGTGGACGAAACTCGTGTCGCATACTGATTCTCCGCATATGGGAAGCCTTATTGCCTCTTTGTCTCTTTTTCCCCTTGGTTGCAGTCATGGGCTCCCTGACTTCGGTCTAACCCTCTTCGGTCTTGGAAAAAAAAAGCACAAAACATCAGGGCGAGTCACAGCGTTTCCTCTCATTTCTTCGTGACTAATTCAATGTCGACTGTCCAGTCGAAATTACCCCGCTATTAGATTCTCGGTGAACTTTTTTTTTCACCCATCCCTGCCTCAGGGTGAATCGTCGAATTGATTCAACGTCCCTCAACTAAGTTTACCCAGGTTCTCAGGTACGGCGCCGCGGCGGATCGACCGCCGTGTCCCCAAGGGTCGATTGATTATCGTGTTGAAACAGAGTTCCGAACGAGGGAAGAATTAAATGATTCGACTACGCGATGCCGTCTGATCATTCAATTTTATCAAACGCGATTCGATCGGGAAAATATTCACGTTTTATCCGCGGATTTCTCGAGCTGGGATTATCCTACGGCAAATATGGATGTAAGAAAGAACCGCAGCCGAAATAAAAATATACGAGTTCGGTAAGCGTGGTTTTTGCCTTTGGGGTTTTATGTACGCCTCGAGTCGCACTGAATCATCGAATTACCGTTCTAGCGGCTAACCTTTAACGTTTGAAACATAAATCAGCCGGATATCTCCCACTCGAAGGGTTTTATTATTTTATTTGTTACGTGGCAACTCTCGCCTCCTTTTTCCTTTTTTTTTCCCTCTTTCATTTTTCTTCTACTTTTACTTTCTCCGTCCGTGGCTCGGCGGTACCGTCAGTCGCGATTTTCGTACATCATAAATATACATATAGATATAGCAGAGGTAAATTCTACCAGCCACGAATCCTTCAGGATGTGTCGATGACATTCCACAACTCTAAAAGCTTCTTCTTACTTTTCTGAGACATTTGATACTCATTGTCAGAGTTAAAAATTTTTCTTGTTTTCACACACTGTATGAAATTACATAAAAATGTATGTGAATCAATTAACATATACTTTTTGTATATTAAAATTCAACTTTTTCAACACCTGAATATTCATATAACAGTTTTGAAAATTCAAAATCATTCTGAATTTTGTGTACAGAATATTTTGAAAATTTTGCTGAATACTTGTATGATATGAAAACTCATGATAATTTCATTCAAAAATGGGTTTCCATTGCTACAATCATTGCTGAATCGGATCATAAAATATTGCAGAATCAACCAGAAAATGAAAATTTTACGCTTTCAATTGGATGAACTATTGATAATTATTGACTGAAATCCCTTTGTCACTGAAAACTGAAAAAGAATCATAGTATGTTATGAGTCTTCAAAACAGTTTCATAAATTTAATAGAACAATATCATGACAATAGAATACAATAATATGAACAATAAGACACGAATATGAAATTTCAATATTTTTTATATCAATTTCATTTCAATCACCAGGATTTGTAGATTTCATTTCTGTTTCTGTAAGAAATTTCAAGATATTTTTAACAGTGTAGTTTCATTGAACAAATGTTTTATAGTATATCGTGCGGAAAGTTGGCGATTACCTCACTCAATGAACGTCGTTGGTGTTACCGAGCAAATCGTCGCTTCAGTATTATTTATTTTCCCGACAGACCATTTTGTAACGAACTGAATTCTCATGAAATAACTTTGAATAGAAAAATTCACATTGTTTGAATGGAACTAAAAAAAAACTGTTGTAAAAGGACATCTGTATGAGAAAATTACACAAAACTGTGAAAGAAATACTTCCAAAAATTGTTATTCAGCTTTAAAGTCGAAAACTTCGGTCAATATTCAACTGGTCTTGAGAACAAATGAATACTCAAAGCCCTCGTGCGGAAAGTAGATTATTCCGGATGTACGCATGCGCAGAAATCGAGACTGAAACCTTCCTTTCAAGTGTACCTATTTAAAAGTATACCTATTTAAATTTTGAAACGAGTCAAAAGCCTCTCCGAGCTCGAACTTTATGATCCGCATTATAAACGGTATGTTTAATTGCGAATTCGATAATTTTAACGCGAAATTCATTGCTGCGGGCCTAATTTTAATCGTCTTTATATACTAATGAGGGTAAAAAAGTTTTGGATGAGCCATGCGACTAAAGCCGAAAATAACGTTGGCAGATTGATCAAAACTTTCCAAGAGGAGGAATGGTGTGGTTTGAAAATAAAAAATTGCCTCTAGAGTAAATCCCTCAGTATTCTCACTCTGATTGCGTTCTAAATGCTAATAACTTTATCTATATGCACGAGATGGAAGTAAAAGTACATTTACACTAACGATCACACTCTGATTTGTCACATGGAGTAAATTTACCCGACATTCCTCTCAATATTTTCACTCATTTTCAGGAATCACGATTTTCCAACTATAGACTTTGGAAACAACCAAAGTGTGTAACGATTTTACAACTTTTGATTACTCTTGCAACAATTATTTGAATAACGAAATTCTGATAAAATAAAATAAAAATTACGACCGATTAGAATGAAATTTGGTACCAAATGATTTTTTGGATCGCTGATCATGAATCTGAAGCCAGTTTTGCAAACCATTTCGATTTTGATGAAAATTGGTACTCGAAGATTTTTGGGTCACTAATCACGAATGTTAAGTAAGATTTGCGAAATTACAAATGGCGAGTTAAATTTGCTGTAAAAAATACTAAAAACATTCATAAATCTGACTTTATGTCACTTTTAAAAATGTTGTCAGTGTTCGAACAAAACTGATGGGTTGTCATTCCGTCGTTAACTGCTTCCAAGCGAAGTGCTGCGTCCTCCAGAGGTACTTGTATTATTCATATCGATGTAAATTTCTCCCATTAGGGAGAACCTGGCTAGAGTGACCCGCGTATATACGACGAGCTGCTGACGCGAATTCAAAACTTTGTTCGAAAACTAACCCTTAACTCGATTAATATTTACTTTCCTATATACGCCATTGCATATAATTTTTTGGGAGCATAAATTATGGCTGACTGACGTCTGACCACCGGCTGAATTCCCTGATCGCGTTACTAAATTTCTATTTCGACAGTTTCACAGCAGCAGAAGCTATCCAGTTTCCCCGTTTCCTATATTACGAACACGAACCTTCGGTAAAACTTATTTATCGGGTTCAAAACTCAGAATAAAGACGGATAACACGAATTGGACAAACGCGAAGCTCCTAAATTTCGAATTCCACGAAATCTTCTTGTATAAATTTGCATCCAAAGAGGCAATAACTCCTCGGTCCTAAGCCGAGCGTCACGACTGACAACTGCAGTATCTCGAATCCGAATTTGATCGCGAGCGCGAGCCAGGGGTGACTTATTTATTGAAATTTTTATACTCCATAAAAATTGTGGGAATTTTATTTTTTTAATTCCGGTGACAGTAGCGAAACACCGGATCTAGCCGACGCCCTGACTTCATTCGGAAACATGTCGCGGAAGGAGGGTGGCATGGCGGTGAGTAGCGAAGCCCGAGTTAACCAACGTCGCGGCAGTTACTTAAACAACCTACCCTGGTACGTGTTTCGACTCGAATCCCTGCACTCTGTGGTCGCCACTCTGTATAACTAACAGCCGCGTTATACTCCCCAGGTAATTAGAGGTCGTCTCGACTTACGCTGCCACCGGGTTACATCGGGCAAACATTATACCCACGAGATGCTGCAAGGGATCAACGTGTAAAATGAATTAATTATTCAATTAATAAAGTCAATATCCCGGCGAATTGTTACTTGCAGAGGTTTTCTGAACGCTATTTTCAGTTTTGAAAAATATCTCATAGAGCTTGAGGCGGGAAAAATTTGTTTGAACCTCAACGATTGTCTAGATCTTGCGCGGAGCAAGATATCGAAAAATTGACAAAGTGCCTCTTTTGGAATGGTCAACTGAATATGAATACCAAATTTCAGCCAAAAATATTGAAAATTGTAGGAGTTATTCGTCTTTGAAATTTCGATTCTGAGGCTAAAAGGAGTCATTTCAGCTTGATCGATTCTTCAAATTAAGAAGAGGCAAGATGCAAAAACTCTGAAGCGATCTGTTGTTCAGTATCCTGAACTGAGTCTGTATAACAAACTTCAGCCAAAAATATTAAGAATCGCGTAAAAGCCATACGACTTCACATCGAGAACTATAAAAATTAATAACTTCTACAATCTTGAATATTTTTAGCTGAAATTTGGTGTGTATGCTCAGTGTATAAAAAAGTACTCAGAAAAAAAATCAACATGTATCCGTGACCGGTGTAACGTGACGTATTCCGTGCGGTTTTCTGGAAATTGGCCAGTTTGGCTTTATGGATGAACGTAACTGGCCAATTTCAAGAGAAAACGGTGGCATGGAGAATATCCTCGAACAGTCAATAGGAGACACTTGTTTGAGACTCTAGAATATCGCAGGGTGTGAATAATAAAACATCCAGCGAATTGCACTGTTTAAAAATTATTTCTATCATTATTATTGAAAGCGAAGGGAACATGGCTCGCTAGCTTTGATTCTGACCCAGATCCTCTTCTCCTTGGGCGTTTTTAATAGGCGTTCTAATTAACCCCCCCTCGTATAATAACAGAGGGTCAATGAAAATCTGGCGCGTATATCAAAGAGTAAAGTGTCTTTGCTTCCGGGGTCGTTTGAGGAATTATTTACGATGATAACCAAGTTAATTGTTGCAATTTACAGGCGGAACCCGCCCTCATGTACGACAGTGTTCAGGTCTTCGCTGTCGGCCTAAGGACCCTGGAACAGTCTCATGCTCTACGTCCGGCAAATTTATCCTGCGAACTAGAGCACCCTTGGGACGGAGGTCTTTCCCTCATCAATTACATAAACTCAGTGAGTATATTACACCACCTATTTTCATATGTGGAAATCAAGACACTCGAAAAATGGGGTGGAAATCACTCAGGATTTCAGTGACACAATAATTTTATTTTTTTTCTTTTTTTTTTGAGGCAAACTGTAATTCTGATTCATGTTTGATCCAATCAAAATTGGTATAGTTATAGAATCTATCACTCGACATCCTGAATGTTATTTTCAAAAATACCTATTTTATAACAATTTTTCATGGTCAATTGTGAATATTCCTTATTACCTGATTACCTTGATTCGAATGATTGTTTGAAAATTCCAGTCAATTTTGATCATTTTCTGCATTCATTATTTCGCAATCAATTTTTATTCTAATTCGAATAATAATTTACCAAAATTAGTTTAATTCGATCTTTTGTCCATTATTAATTAATAATTGACCCAAATTCAAGTTGATATTTGAAAGTTCTTATATTCTCGTTAATTCAGTAATTTTTTCAGTGATTTAGCTATTTCTCATCAATTCAGGATAATCAGAATGACTCGATTAACCTATTGATACGTCAATTATTAAACGAGTTATTGTTATAACTAAGAATTGGTCCAGTGCCAGACGACCGGAATGTTATTCTAGTCCAAGCGCGAAATGCGAGAATCCATCAGGAAAATAGGATAAGCGAGGGGGCAGGGAGGTAAAAAGTATTCAAAATCGTAGAGGCTGAGGTTCGAGGATTGTGAATTGTGAGGATATAAGCGGCGCCTTCAAGATCTAAGATTTATAAGATCGCCGGATCCTGTCTTACAAGACTTGGGTTCGGATAGGCGGTTTATGAATTGAGACGCCCGATAAATTGAACATCGGGACTGGAAATCATGAATGGAAATTCTATCCGCACAAATGTGTGCAGAATTGTTCATTTAATACAGTGATGAATGGCGGTTGAACTGTCGCTGGCAGAAACCGGGCATAAATCCCTTTCGTGACGTATTAAATCCACCCCTTTATTCTACCCAACTACCTACACACCCGTCTCGTCACTTTTTACACAATTCAACTAACTAATGACCACGCCCTGGTATAATTTGTTTTTTCATTTTATGTTCTTTTGTTTCACACCCTTATTTTAAATAGCGAAAAATACTTCTGTCATTCGGTGTGTCAATTTTTTTTTATCTCTATGTTTTTTATTTTTTTAATCACAACCTTTTATTAGCTTCTATTGTCTGATGGTTCGATTTATTGACATCGTTTGGTATCTCGCATTATCAGCAATAAATATCGGGACTCTTGCCTTTGTTAGAAATACAATGAATGAGTCATTAAAAGTTTGGCATTCGCTGTTTTTATCCAATGATGATCAATTATCGGCAAGATTTTTATAAAATTATTGATTTTCCATTTGGTTCCCGGAAGTCAATAGTTTCACGTTCGATCAACCCGCGCTGCCGCGTTGGATAATTCGAGAATATGTTCTGGTCGAATCGTGCAAAAAAGAAGGGTAGTCACGTTTTTTTTTTTTATTTATTCCATTCGGGTCTCGAAATTCGCTGCGAGAGGAAAAAAACGCTGATTCGGTCTGTTGCACGACGTCTTTTTTACCCGAGAACTCTCGGTCTTTACATTTTTGTCCCTGACATTGGTTGTTTTTTTTTCTTTCGAGTTCTCTCCCTCTTTCTCTATGTTCACACAACGCTAGGTAGCACCATTTCGTCAAAAGCTTTTCACCGTTGAATCGAACAATCAGATTTCCCGCTATAAGATGACCGGTCAAACTCCTGTTAGACCGTATCCCGAAGGACCGGTGGAGACCACATCGGGTCACCTTCGAATAACGTTCGAAACTTTCCACAGAATGCCTGTGTGATGACCTGAAGGAAAAAAGAAGATTGGAATGCGGACCAAAATCGATCGCACCACTCTCATTCTTTCCGCGGTTTATTAACGAGCTAGAGAAAATTCGCTAATGGGGATGGAAAACCTCGACGCAGTTCAGGTCCGATCATTAGGCGATAGCTCAGAGCCAGGAGACATAGAAATTCGTAAATCGACAGGAACTGAGTGTTCGGGAGCAAAGGAAGAGACAGAATCTGATGTATAGTTGATTTAGTGGCGAGTGCGGAAATTTGTAACACGAGCCAAAGTCGAGCTGCATTTATACGAGGAAGACTGTAGTTCACTCAAAAGACAAACGCGAGAGTCGTAATTACACAAGCACTCGTACGAATGCAGTGTAAGCCGTGGTGAGTGCTGCAAACTTCACACGAGGCACATATCACCATCCGCACGAACCAACTCCTACAGAAAACAGTTCAATTTTAGTTTTTTCCTCATATCTCGACAACCATTGATCCTATCGTCACGAAGGTTATTATAAATAATGAAGTTAAATTAATTTTCTACAAAAAAGGTTCGTAACAGTTTTGTCATATCTTCAATAGTTTTCGCGTAATACAGGGCTGAAAATCACTTTCACGGTATAGAACCATGTGAGAATTATGTACATATTCACTGGTGGATTAGAGAAAGACTATCGAAGATACGATAAAAATGCATTGAACCTTTGTTGTAGGAAATTCAGTAAGCTACATTTTTTGTAATAGCTTTCTTGACGGTAGGATCAACAGTTGTCGAGATATGATGGAAAGAAACTGAATTCGAGTACCTTCGATTCAAATCTTGGATCGAGCCGTCTAGTTAGAGGTCAGGACTTTCGGTCTGTCCTATAGTAGACTAAGACAAAGGTTTCTAGCAATGTATAGATCTTCACTAATCAATTTTTCCATTTTTGCCAATTTGACAACTTTTTGTTGATAAAAGTTGATGGAAATAAATAAAAAAAGTGGTTACTGCGTCAACCAGTATCATTGAAAAAATAGTCTCTTGCCTTCCCAGCATCTCATCTTCATCCTAATTATTCGTACCTGGAAGTGTGTTGAGTTCCCAAGTTACAATATGCTGGAACCCATTGTTCTAGTTTACACATGGGCTACAATTATGTTAATAGCCGTGTTCTTGGACCGTCTGAAAACTTGTCGTACGTGACTTTAAGATGTTTGGCTGCAGTTCGAGTCGGGGGATGTGTGTATAGTGCAGATTATAATCGCAACTTTTATCTGAATCACGTCGCAACAACGGTTTTCCTCTACAATGTGGAAAATTGCGACTCTGGTGGAAAAGTGAAGACAAAAAAAAAAGAAAAAAAATTGTCGAATCATCGACTCCGACAACGAATAAAAGTTCCACGTGGTATTCCGGAACCTGAAACAACCCTCAGCTCTCGAGTAGAACGGGATGTATTTTACCTCTTTGCATTATGTCCTGCAGCTGTCACCACGGTTAAGAATCACACCTGGGAAACGTATAAAAATACTTAACGACGTCGATATCGCGTTTCGAGCAGCGTTTTATTCTAGTCTTCCGAATGCCGAAGTGCTGCACCGTAGTTTACTAGCTTTTAAGCTTTCTTTCCTCGTAACATTGTACGTGAGCTGATAATTCCATTTTCTCACCGGCTCTCGACGTGATTCGAGATTAACATTTCTAAGAACCTATTGGAGCTTTTATCGTCATACATTCTACCGCATATATTTTTCACCTTACAGGTTGAACTCAAGGGAATATCTGGACCGATAGAGTTCAAGGAGGGTCGACGCATTCAGTTCAAACTCGATTTACTCAAGCTCAAACAACACTCGCTTGTCAAGGTACGATATGAAAACGAAATAACAAACAACGGTGGGATTTTCTCCTTCTTCTTTTTTCTTTTTTCCTCATGTTTGTCACAGGAAAACCGACGCGAACCAGCTTTCAGAGCTTTCGTGTATTTTTAAATCGCATAAAAATGTCATCCGCAGGTTGGAGAATGGCGACCAGGTGCCGGTGTCAACGTCACGGACAGGGCAGCTTTCTTCGAGCCAGGAATTGCCAACGTCACGTTGGTCGTCATCACGATTCTGGTAAAATAAAGCAACGCTATATTCATTAATTCACTTGCGATATCAGAAACCAGGATCATTGACACGCGGACGACGATTCCGCCCTGATAAAATTTACTTATACCTCATCAAACGATGTGTCGAGTATTTGTCGAAACTGAGGGTAACCCTGCTCCCATTTTATCCTCCCGCTACGCATATCCTGATTATTATTCACTGATTCGTAACCCTTGAATCGAGGATCGAGGGATCCACGTAAAGCCAATGGCGATCTGGGCTCATCCAGTCCCTTAGCTTGCGGACCTCGTCGATAAATTAGATAAAACGAGGCAAATCCTCGTCCAGAAATTCATTCCCGACGAATTGCGGCTCTGAGTCAGGATACACGCGTGGTTTGGGACCTGGTTGAAGTTGAAAGTAGAGTCACTAGACGGTGAACCTCAGCCCGAGGGAAATCATCCCCTAGGATAACAGGAGACCCGCTTTCCGACTTACTAGCGCAAAGCTTGCTTTATCACGACTGACAATGAAACTTGAGGATGAGCCTACGATTTTCATCGTCCTTGTGAAAGTTTTTGGGACAATAGATCGACTAAATATCAATGCACGGTTTTTGCTGGTGGGAAATAGTTTGGGGCTGCGATGTCGAGATTATTGCTTTTGGCACCAAGAACCGGAAAGCGAATTATTAACCCGAGGATAGCTTGTGGATTACGAAGCCTGGGAGCCAGACACAATTCACTTTAACACAAAACCGATAATACCGGGTTCGTTTCGTGTTACAATCGTACAACATAAGAGTATATACGTGGGTATACGAATACGGAATCAGTGCCACCTCAAGCTCAAACAACTGGAGAATCGATATTCGATATCGTGCAAGATTGTCTACAGATAGCTGGGCACGACCCGGGAAAGATTGAACAGATCTTATTCACTTTTTTATACTTTATTTCAACCTTCGTTTTTTCACCTCAAAGTTTTCCAACCCCTGCAGGTACGCCGCGCCAGTATTTGCGGATAATTCGAAAGCACAACATTGCGAGGAACAAAAAAACACCATCAATTTTCTTCACGGTGGTAGAACGCGATTTTCATTTTCCCTTATATCCACGTTTATAGATAAAACGAATTACAGGAATTATTCATCTGAAAATTCTTGTTGATTTTTTCCCGAGTGCGTTTTTGTACTTTGAACATTCGCACCAAATTTCATGTAAAAATATTGAAAATTATAAAAGTTATAAATATTAATGTTTAGCTTTTGCCTCATAACTTGAAGAATTCTGAATATTTTTCAACGTAATTTGAAATGAAGTTTATCATCCCTTGCTTTACGGCATATTTTTCAAAACTCCAAAGAGTATTGATAAAAAAAATTGAAACTCATCCCATCGAACACCCCGTAATAGTTTCCCATTTAATGATTGCAAAAAGTTTTCCTGCTTTTTTTTTTCTTCTTCTCCTCTTTGTATACCGGGAGAAAATTGAAGGCGGATATTTTCATCGTTAACTTTTATGATCCTCAAATCCTTGATTTATGTTGAAAGTTTTTTTCCGAGCGTATAATAGGGCTACAAGATTGCGGTGAATCGCTTTTCTTCAATTTTTTAGGCCTCAGATTCCATCAGCTCGTATAATATATCCCCAATTAGCGACCTGTGTTTGGCTCACTGAACCGAGATAATTGTAGCAGTTGGTTACACGAACTGGTCTTTAAAAGCTCATAACATGCGATCCACAAAATTACATGGAGAAAATGAGTCGATCAAATCACACTCGAATACATATCGTCAAAGTCTCCCTCAGAGAGCAGAACGAAAATAATTGAGTGTGCGAAAATATTTAATTGGACCAAAACGTTTGATCCAACTCGCGTATTCGGTTGCTTCAGATGTGGTTAATCGTCGTTCGTTAAACAATACTAAATGATTATGAACGCGGCGAGTTACTTGTCAGAAAAGTAAGCAATTACTTGCAGCCAGTAAAGTCCCGGTGAAATAATTGGGTCTGCTCACAGAAGAAAGAATAAAAAGACACAAAAACTGGAACAATCAATTTATACAATAAAATCAGTGAAAAATTTGCAGAAACGATTTTTTTCTTGCCTGTGACATCAGAATTCACAATTTCATCCCAATATTCGAACAACCTAACGTATATCTTTGAATAGAAAGCTAGAAGTAGGAGATACGAAGTTCAAGTGAGAAGTAGGCTCCCACAGATGACGCTAAATGGCCGGCTTGTTTTACCGAATAGTTACGTCAGAGCTTGGCGCGAAAAAAATACCGTTTCAAACGAGGAGTTAACCACTCGTATGCCTGACTTCAAGACTTCATAAAGTCAACTGACTTCAACTGACTTTAAATTACTTTGGCTGACTTCAAGTTACTTCAAGTGACTTCAACTGACTTGGACTGACTTGGACTGACATTAAAATCTCGTGTCTTTTGAGCGTCTGAAACTCGGTCTGAAACGGGATACGAGTCACAGTTCTTTGACCAGGAATATTAACACGGGAAAAAAACTCGCAAGCGGGAAAAAAAAGGTCTGGTAACAAAGAAAAAAATCTCTCGTTACAGTGAAATGAACCGGAAAAGTGCAGCCCCTAGGGTTTTCACTCGTTTTTAATTTTCATGTTTGATTTTCCCACGCGATGTTTGCGGAGCACTCGTCAATATTTCACGTTGATTGATCAGTCCTTTGTCATCTCAACCAATCCTTGCAATAGTACAAAAAAAGTCATGGCAAATTCACGATATTTTCCAAATTATTTTCAGCGTTTCTTTGAATTAAAGCTCTTTAATCACTCGCATATCCACGGGGATGAAGAGTACTTTGCAAATATTTAGGTGATGCGGTGTTCGGAGAGACATCATTGAATGGTTTGTAACGGTAGTTGGAAGCTAATTGGGATCGATGGTCAGGATGAGAAAAATGAAATATAATTTTTAACGTATGGCAAAACTGACATGTGTGACGATTAAACTCTGTTTTGCATGACGCGTCGACGTCTCCGTTTCTCCACACCCCAAAACGAACCCGATAACCGACCCTCGTCATTGACGTTCAACCCCACGGCCGCATCATCTGCAGGAGACTCCGTACGTGATGATGCATTACGAGAAAAACTATACTGGAAATTCACGATTTTACGGATTTTGCGTCGATCTGCTCGAGGTCGTTGCCAAAGAGGTTGGATTCTCTTACCGCATGGAACTTGTTCCGGACCGGAAATACGGGGCCAAAGACCCGGAGACTGGCGAATGGAACGGCATCGTCAATGAACTCATGCGACATGTATGATTTGGTTTGTTTAATTTTCATTTTATTATCGTTATCATCATTTACTCTCTTTTGAACATCAGCTGTAATTCCCAAACCCACCCATCGCACCGCAAACCAATATTTATATTCCCACACGCAAATTAATCCCAGTGACAACTCGCTGCTCGATCCTCACTCTCAACCATAGGCCTCGCTTTGTCGCAGCTAAAATATGTAGGTAGAGACAAGTGTTGAGTACCTTCGAGCTTGAAGCTATTGGATCAAAATTTGACGGAATCGTCGTCTGTCGAAAATTGCGATTTTTTGGTACTGGATGACTTTTTTCAACTTTTGGCTCAGCTAGTCCTCCAGGAGTTTCCTTTACTCTGATCCCCGTAGGAACAACCGTACGTGATGCTCGGGACGCAGAGTAACTTGACAGGAAATGATAGGTACGAGGGGTTCTGCATCGATTTGCTGAGAAAAATCGCTACGATTGTCGGATTCACTTATAGAATTGAACTCGTACCTGATGGGAAATACGGTGTTTACAACTACGAGACTGGCGAATGGAACGGGATCGTTAGACAACTCATGGATAAGGTGAGTTTTGAGATCCTTATCTTTACTTCCGGTCGAGTCTAGACCCCACGATTCACAGGTAAGAGCCTTTTTTCTTCTTCTTTAGTAAAATTTTGTGAAAGTATCGATACTTTTTTGTACGAGTACAGGCCAGATAGTAGGATAGAAATTTATATCCTTTTTTCATCCCTGTCAATCGTTTATCAAATATGGTAAAACTGTGTTCCAATTAAGTTAACAAGAATTTTATATTGTGTAAAAATTTAGCTAATTAATTTGGTAATTAAAATCTGATCTGATGTCTTAAATCAACGAGATATAAGAGCACCGGGGATGGAAGTGTCGCTGATTATTTACTGGCCAGGCCTCGTTTCTTGATTGCGATACACGTCTTAATTACGAAGAAAGAAGAGAGAGAGAGGGGGAAAAAAATTGGGTGAAAGTCTCTGCTAAAATAATGAAGTTGAGATCAGATCAGGTTCGCGATATCTTGCGAAAGAGTAGAGTGAGCTTCCGATCCATTCAGCGAAACTCGTACTTTTTTTCATTTTGTCATTTTTTTCGTTTCTTTTTCTTCTTCCACCGCCTAGATTTTTCCGCAGAACTTTTCATACCTCCGCACAATGGCGTAGATTCAACGTTTTTGCATCTACGACCCCCCGTCGGTGCACGAGTTTCGCATCGCACCTCAAATGCGGAATTGTATCCGCATCTAACCCCCCCATTCCTATATAAGCAAAGTTGTGCACCGAACCAGAATCCATTTGCATCCACAATTCGCTAGCCACGATCTACACGTTCTATGTGGAAGAGCGACTGTGTGCGAGAAATGTTTACAACTCGATCTCAAATCAGAAATTTGAATTGCAGAAACGCACGGCTTTGCGTTTAACGCGCGCTAACGAACCTACGTCAATATATACATACCGCGTTAGTCTCGATACAGATTACGGATACTCGAACTCGCTGACAGCTAGCCGATAAAACTGACAAAATATTTTCATTCTTCGTCATGGAAATTTCATCGAAAATATTTTGTGTAACACCCAACTTTCAACTTTCCTGTTTTAGATCAGTGAGAAAAAGATAAGTCTGCGCACGCGCAACTCGCAAATAATCCACTTTTCGCACTGTGAAATTTATTATTTATATTTACTTGTGAATGAGAGAAAGAATTACCAGCGAGACAATATATTTACTAGAATGAAGTCAATTAAACTTTATCTGATCGTTAGTAGAGAATTAACTTGATGATACCGATTAAAAAAACTGATTTCTTGAGCCTGAAAAATGTTTTTCGCCGTTTAGCGTGCGCGAAGTAGACTGTTGCACATCGTAAATTATCCACTTACCACACTCGGGCTTTTTTCGCGCATGCGCACTAGAAAATATCAATCGAGCTGAAATACGAGGAAAACTAATATAACTAAATACTTTGGAAAACATTTTACAAAGTGCAATTGGGATTTTGCATCGAAATTTTTTTTTTATTCTTATATGCGTATAATGTAGATAATAGGTCGAAATCATTAGATCGTGTTTTTTCTTCTTCGTTAAAAATGATATTCACGAAAATTACAGGCAATTAATTTCCAGCGTTTTTGCTATACATAGATATACCTTAGCATGGGTGACGTCACAATGTAGTAATTTTAGATCCGTTCTATTTCCTTCAATTTTGTTTCAATTGAGAAGAGAAAAAATATGACTTACCTAATTATTTTTTTTGCAAACTACTAATATATTAAATTTAAAAAAAATACGTTCACAATCACAATTATTAGCTCCACAGAATCTTCAATATTACAGATGAGTAGAGTAGAGGAGAAAACTTGTATATATTCCAGTTTTATCGAACGTAACGATCATAGACTGCTGGAGGAGATAAGATGCGTGACTGTACTTCTAGGTTAGGTCTAGCTTGTTCAAGAAAGTTAGACGTTTGGCGCAACTATCTCTTAGATCGAACAAAAAAGGTCTGTCGAAGCAGTGTTGGACAAATCTGTAATTAATTACTCACAAATTACATATTACAATTTTTATCTTTTAATCTGTAAATTACAATTTGTAATTTGTCAGTAAACCGGATTCCATTAACCATTAGAATCGTAATTCTTAATTAAACTCAAAGCCAAAAAAAAGAAGTATCTACTCATTAATCATTACAATTAAGATTTGCAATTAAACCGAAATACATCAACCATTACAATTTAAAAATGTAATTAAACCGAAATCCATGAACCATCACATTGTTCTATTGTAATAGTCAATGTATTTCGGTTTAATTACAAATTAATGAAGTAATTTGCAATTGATTTTTTTCAATTACAAATTACAGCTGTCATTTGTAGTGGAAATGTAGTGAATTACACCATGTAATTAATTGCTGCTGTCCAACGCTGTGTTGAAGTATTATTTGAACGAAAAAACAAGCCAGTATACTGCGCGGTCGTGTCTGATGCAAAAAAGCGATTACCATTTTTGGCTAAAACCGGCTAGTTTCTGTGCGGGATGAAATGAGGCGAAAAGATTACTCGGTTTTTCTTCGTCTCATCAATGTGTCCGACAATGAATTTTCGTGCAGGTCTTTAGCTCGGTTCACTATCTCACAGCCTTCTGCCAGTGAATTAGGTCCTCATCCAGATTGTTTCGGTAGATTTAACCCTTTATGTACCGCGGGGTAGGTTGACTGAATAACGTTTTCATCCTCCTCCTCGTTGCTTCAAAATGTTTTCCAAGTCTTTTGCAGATACGGGTTTGACACTGGAGTGTACCCTGGGTTACCGCAGTGTACTTTTGTGATATTGATAAACTCAAAGAAGAAAAACAAAGGAGGGTTCGGCTTTTCATCAGATGTGTAAAACAACAACGAGAACTCGGAACAAAGTGACGAATTAACTAAGGGACCGAAATAATGAAAAGAAAAGCTGATGACATTTTGTACCCTGATTTATCGCGACTACTAATTACCCGAGTTCATCACCGTATAACGAACGCGAAACGGTGCAAAGTGTGGAAAGGGAGGAAAGGGTGAGGCCTTTACTCCCTTTCAGTGTAACTGAATGACACACAGTTTCTCCCTCATAGACATTCTCTTATTCAACTTTGTTAACAAAATGTCAACAAGCGTTTGTCGAGTTTAGTCCAATTCCGAAGTTGCTGAAATATTCTTGATGACGGAAGATTCGACATTGAAACTTGACTACTTGAAGCTCGAGTTCACTGTTTATAGTAATCCTAAAATTAAGTTCGAAGCAATCTAGCAGCTTTCATTATTTGTCATAATAGTATTCGTAGTTTTGTTTCTCGCTATTCTCGCAAACTTATTGGACCGATTACTAGAATATTAAAAACCATTTTATGTTGACAGCTTTTTACTTTACTTGCCACTCATAGTGGTCATTGCTTCCTATACTCCTCACAAAAATTAACAAGCAAGACCCATTTTTTTTCTCAATTGCCTTTTTTCAAAGTACAAATGTATATTAAAGCTTGAAATTTCTGCTTTGGAAATCAGTTTTTGATAATCCTCCTACGATGATTTGCTCATCTGTTACGCCAGGTAAAATTTTTCAGGACACGTTTTCATTCAATGTCCTGTAACCCGACTATGAAAAATATTAGAGAAAATATATTAAAAATCCAATTTCGAAGGGGACACTTGGAACTTGAAATGGCTTATTTCAGAAAACTAGAAAAAACAATGTCACCCTTCCGTGCAGCACTTTGGAGTCAGGGTTCACTCTACGAATTTGTTACGAGTCGCTTCAAAGGGTCGTAACTTAGAAGCAAGTGAGCGTAAGTCTAATGTTGAAAACGCATTCCAAAGCCGAAATTTCAAGCTTCAAAATGCGTTTTTGTTTATCGGCCTACCCCTATTTTTCGCAAAGTTACACAAATTTGAAAAAAGCAAATTCTTTTGGCACAAAAAAAACCGGTGGAGTGTTGCACAAACGACTGTCTGGAGTCTCTGTAATATATACGTTACATCCATAACGTGGATTAATGTCCCTGGACAAATGTGTCCCATTAATTTCATCAGATGATCATTAATTTTCGGCACGAAAATTTCAGTCCTCGTCCTGCAAGGATGAACCAGAAAAAAAATAATGTCTCATATTTTACCATGCAAAGTGCGAGCTTATCTATAACCTACTTAGAGGCTCGCTACATTCTCCGGCAGGCAGCAAGGCCTGAGTAGTCACCCTTATATTACTAGACGCAAAAGGAGTCCTGAGGCATCATCATTCATCCAAGGGAATAAAGTAGATCAAATTTCGCGGAAAACTTAGGGTTTGCCAACGCTATGCAGATTCTGATCCAACGGGAAATCGGAGAAGAGAGACCGGGGCTGGTCGATACAATATCTGGTTGTCAATTCTTGTATCTTTTGTTACAAACAAAGACAAAAATTGTAATTTGCTAAAATCAGTGCAGAAGATACTGAAATAAAAATTAAAAAGTGAAGATCGATCTTGCGACGGAAGTTTTTCTCTTCTTGGCGTGTGTTGTGTGTGTCGGTCTTGTTTGTCATCGGTTTTGCAGCGACAGCGAATCTCCTTAAGACGTTCTTAGCGGTTTATCATCAACCGCGATCTCCTCTGTAGCGAAGTTCAGTCTATCGGCCCGAAATAGCGAGACAACAACGATCGATTCTAATCTCTATTTTCGAGGAGGGGATTCCTTACCCGCAAACTCGGTTTCGGGAAATTAAACACTGATCTTAAACCGCATCGCTAACTCCCCGCACTCGGTTATCTCCAATCAAACGATTTCATCCCTCGCCTCTGACGTAATTGAGGAAACTGGGTGGTTAAGGGGGTACGTACACCTCGAAATTTCAAAAAAGTAAAAACTGCCGAAAGTCGAATGTTTTTCACACGATTTTGGAAACACATTTTTTTTTGTTCACGATGTACGATGTAGAATCTATCAGTACATCGATTCGAGTTTTTCTGGTCTCAAACTAGTCAGTGAAGATGCCTTCTCAAAATAAACAGAGAACTTCTTGATCCGATCAAAATTGTACCAGATATTCATCATTTTTTAGAATAAAATAGCGTTCTTCTGTCTTCATAAGTTACTTCTCATATCGAAAAGGCCTCTTCACTGAACAGTTCGAGACCAGAAAAACTGAGATCGGTCCACCGCGGTAGATTTTATTTAGTGCATCAAAATTCTTTCTAAAATCATGTGAAAACCATTGAAAAGCCTCAAAAATGACTTTAGGTGGCCTATGTTCCCTCTCCACATAGAATCAATCTGCTCCGACGCCACATTGACCGCAGTTTTACCAGGTGCAAAGGTCTTCGTATTTCGGTTTCCATACTTGAATCAATTTTCATATAATTTCAGAAAGCAGATCTGGCCGTGGGTTCGATGACGATAAACTACGCCAGGGAGAGCGTGATCGACTTCACGAAGCCGTTCATGAACCTGGGAATATCAATCCTGTTCAAGGTAGGTTAGACGTGTTATATACGTGGGTATATCGAGTTCTGAACCAGAGCTAGCAGAGAATGGGAAATTTTGTCTGAATTCACTTCGCAACGTGCATCAGCAGCGCCTCTATAGATCGTATTTCGGTCTCCAATTAAGTTTCAACGTTTCATTGCGATTGCAGACAAGTTCTCAAGCGAGACGAGTCTCGCCTTCAAATTACATTTACCTGAATGAAACGTTCCACCTTTCAAGCGCAATTTGTCACTCGAAAATTGGCTCAAGAGACTTCAGACTTGAAGAGAGATATTTTTATTTCATTTATTCACCCACGACCCTTTATTATCTACGCTTATTGCTCTCCTTTCATCGTGACCGCTTCTTTACTCGGAAAAGAAACCCGTACTGAGTGGGACATTTCGCGACAAAAGTGACTGAGGTACTTGGTTTTTAAATCCTCCAAGCAGAAAAAGCAAAATTTTGATTAAATAACAAAGCCCTAGTGCGAGATAAGTTGAACAGAACAGACCCCAAAGTGCGGAGAAGGGAATGAAAAACGCCCTAGTGCGGAAAGTTAAATTAAAAAAACCCTAATTTCGAAAGTAAAGCTTCTCGCCCTGCTTGGTGTTGCAAAAAAACATGTTTGATGTTGAGTGTCCCGCTTTTGATAAGATTTGAAGACACTCAGTGCTGCTTTTTTCGTTCAGCAAAGTGTCGGAGCTATAATTGTGCCATTTTCTTTTCAGAAATACTGAGGTACGTCTGTAGGATCGCTTTTATATTAGCATTATACGGCTGATATGAATAGCATAACAATAATAATACCCATATAGAGAACCAATATTTTTCTTCTATCAACTATCATCTATCAACGGTTTGTAGGTCTCGCTACAATAATTCGTCAAACTCTTAGTATCCGTCCAGAGAACCCTTGGGATCGATTGATATTACATAATTTGTTTGTGACAACCTGAAAGAAACGATAGATTCCAGGCGTTTCATTTATTGACGAATCCTTGAAGCGAAACCAAAAAAAAAAAAAATCAGGAGGAAAGTCTCTTTGAGCCTTGAATCTTGTTTCTTCGTTTCTCATTGCTATTAATTTTTACGAACCTTATTATCACTCATATGCTGGAAATAACACAAGAACCTGAATAAAAAGAACGAAATATAGGTTTTCGGTTTATTCTTTTCGAACTTGGCGCTTCTAATGAAAAATAGGACCTCCTTTAGGCGTGTATGGGAATCTAGGAAACTGGAAAAAAAATCATTCTGACAACCCAATTACACAATACCTTGCTAAAAAGAAGTAGCGCTGGAAAGGTCAATCCTTCAAAAAAGCAGGACACTCATTTCCTAATTATCATATTTTTTCTTTATTTTTATGGTATCTTTACAGAGTCGACTGCAAGTGATCGCAAGCGATTTCCACGTGATTTCAAAGAGATTCCAGGGGGATTTGTTGCAATTTTTCGGGATTGCAAAGTAATTTCAAGGATTTCTAATCCGAATAAATTACAAAATTCATTCATCTTTATTAGCTGTGGTAATTTTAAGTTTTTTTTCAACGAAAAGTCGGGTCCAAAGTCCCGGAATCTTTGGTCACGTATCATTCGAACCACCCCTTGGCGATTTTATGAAGTGACTACAGCCTCTCAGCCGAAAACCTCTAGATTCAAATTGGATGAAAGGAGGAAACTTTTCGATAGAAAATTGAAAGAGAACGTGAATCTTCTCGCTCCGTAAACGCGAACTCACCCCAGCATTAATTCACCCCGGGTGAATTATTCGATTACTGACATGGCTAATCGTAGCGTAGGTTTTCCTCGTTGATCGATTCGCCCCAGGTCAACGTTCTTCGTTCTATGTTTTCTGTATTTTAAATTTCCGATATGCCCTAGGGCCGCAGGTTTCGGACGGTTAATTTTGGTCAAGACCTCGAGACCCGAATTTGAATATCTCGGGGGGATCGAGTCGCGCAGAGATTATGAAAATGGTTAAACGAAGGGGAGCCTGGCCGCGGCCTCGATGCAGGAATTGGGGAAAATTAATTTCGATCGTTCAATTACCTCAGATCCTGCAGGAATTCTGCTCCCACGATATCCCCCCTGAATATTCCTAAGCGTCTAGAACCTGGCCATCCTCGGCTCCCTTGCCAGATCCGAGCTATAATATCTTCAATTTTATACCGAGAGCATCGAGGATCTTGCTCTCCTCGCATATTCATCGACGTCCATCAATTTCGCGGACAATTTGCGTAATTGACAAAGTTTGATCCATAATAAAAAAGTATGCTTGAGTTTGCATTTCGTCTCTAATGCAGCCCGATTCTTTCCCCTTCCACTTGAATTAGCATCAGTAGATATCGCGTGGGACCTGATTATTCGGTTGATATATACACTGTACACGTGTATCTAGATTCCTCTGCCCCTGGTCTTGGCGATATCCGTAACCGGGGTAATTACCCAGGGCTTCGTAATTAATCAGGAATAACCTGTCGCTGTCGACCTCACACGTCCCATGAGTATCGAATTTTTGATCGAAAATAAATAGGTATACTGATGTGAAATGAGAGTATATGCATAATCATGAATCATCAGTGATTGTAATTATTTTTTGATTGACGATGATTCATGATCGTAACCGACGATCTGACAGGGGTCAAGCGACTGTCGTATTTCAATGTTCCAATTGATAAAATGATACGTCAGAATATTTGAAGTACACTTTTCGAAATACGTTCAATTTCTGCTGTAAGCCATTGATCATTTTCGAGACTCCATAATCGATTTTCGCTTTCCACAAGAATTTTCAACTGAACGAGTTTAATTTTTCGAGTTGTTTAATTTGTCCGGCGAACAATTCTTTTCTGCCCATTTTGTAATTTGATTTGTTGAAAAACTTCAAGAATCGTTTGACTGATTGGATATTCGAAAACTATGAAACGCAACCCTGAATATAAAAGGATAAGAGATCGTATTGATTGACGCTAATAATGATATCAATTTTGCAAATCGAATACAAGAAGCTATTTCTGAACTAATTTCTGTTGGTACGTATTTTTTTAGGAAGATCTTTCGTTGAGAACGAATTTCTGTTGATAGGTATTCTTGAAGAAAGACTCTGGTTCGTATATTTTCTGTGGAGGCGAAATAAATGTATACTTGGAAACAGTTTCTTGCACCAGTGCAGAAGTTCAATATATTATGGACGTCGATACCAACGAGTGAAAATGTCATTGAAAACAGAGGCAAATATTGGCAGGTCCGAGAAATGGTGGGGAAGCAGGGACATCAGTGGCATCATGAAATTTTTGGACCGTCGAAATCTCCATGATAAATTGCATCCAGAGTTTTGCAAATTCGTTACTAAATGCACGAAGCGATCAAGATCGGAGCCACCTGTGTGTGCGGTTGAGTGGTTGGAAGTACGTGCGCCTGTAATAACTACTCTAATTAGCAGTGTCAGTAAGACAGCTTCGAGCATTAATTGCATAAATCGCGCGTTTGTATTAGAAGCAACGACCAGATTGTTATAATTATGGCGAGTCGACGACTTAATTGCAATTAATGTACCTTCCCTTGACTTGGAGTATCGGTAAAGAGAGAGGAACGTCGAGTCATTCGAGCCTGGGACGACCATACAATCACAGATATCTATGAAACAGAATGACCAATGTGATTCGAGTAGAGTATAGACTGGAGTATCATTAATTCGGTCTAGAGTAAAACTCCCTGAGGATCACAGACACACAGCATGTATTACTGGAGAAAAGCCTGAATTAAGTCAGAGTTCGAAGCAGTAAAGATATAACAGTATAATAAATGAAGTATTACCTAAGAAGTATAGGTATGTGAACAACTATAAAGCAGGCAAGCAAAAAATTCGCGCTCTACGTCATCGTCATCATTTTATGAATAAATAAATAAATAAATAAATAAGTAGATCATCAACATCATCATCTTCTTCTTCGTCTTCTTCTTCTCCTTCGTCTTCGTCTTCGTCTTCTTTATCGCGCCAACCCCTCATTCTTCGTCTTCTCCTTCCTCTCCTCCTTCTTTTTGTTCTTTTTCTTCAGCATCGTCATCATCTTTTTTCGTCTTCTTCTTCTTCTTCGTCATCATCGTCATCATCGTCATCATCATCATCTCGTCTTCTTCTTCATCGCATCGCGTTATTCTTCTTTTTGTTCTTTTTCTTCAGCATCATCATCATCTCGTCTTCTTCGTCGCATCACCTTATTCTTCGACTTCTTCTCTTTTCCTTCTCCTTCTTCTTCTTCTTCATCTTCATGTTCATCTTCGAAAAAACGATAGGCTGCCATGGCGCATGCGCTCATCGTAAATGATCCATTTTTCACACTCAGGATTTTTTTCACGCATTGTACTAGAAAACAACTCATGCCTAACTTCAGGTCTGTGATTTGGCCATTTTCTCAACTGTCGGAGTTACCTATACTCAAAAATTGTGCGAGGGTCATGCGGATGGCGATATATCTACCTCGTGTGAAGTTTGTAGCACTCACCTAGGCTCACACTGCATTCACACGGGAGCTTTTGAAATTGCAACACTTGCCTCTGGCTCGTGGGAAAGAACCACACTCGAACTTTTTTTTCGCACTTGCCACAAGATCTAATATTTTCATTTGATGATGCTTTTTCAATTTCCAGGTCCCCACGAGCCACCCAGCTAGATTATTCTCATTTATGAATCCACTGGCAATTGAGATCTGGCTCTACGTTCTCGCTGCGTACGTTCTGGTCTCAGTGACGATGTTCGTTGTGGCTCGTTTCAGCCCTTACGAGTGGAACAACCCCCACCCTTGTCATGCGGGACCGGATATCGTCGAGAATCAATTCTCCATGGCTAACAGCTTCTGGTTCACGATTGGAACGCTCATGCAGCAGGGCAGCGACCTCAACCCTAAGGTAGTACTGCGTTCGTTGACTCAATTATAATCCCCTCCTCGGGGCCATCATTCAAAAGTTGATTATTTTTCAGAAAATTTTGTAGCTGTTGTAGCATTTGTGTGCATTTTTATCCCATATGAATTACGTTACGGTTTTATATACATTCTTTTTACACGCTTCATTTTTTCCAATCTCGTGTGGTAATTAACTTCCACCGAAAATACAACCCGATATTGAACTGCCCTGTCACGTATGGCGAAGTATCGATACGGTACATAATCGGGATTTTGAACGGTCGGGTGCCCCGGACGATAATTACTTGAAAAAAATATAAATAAAAGCCCCTTACTCAATCAACGATTAAAAAAAAAACTATATACCCGTCGATAATATTTTTTTCGTCGTTTTATTTCACCCCGGATAATCCGAACTCTTGGCTATTTCACCCCCACAGGCTACCAGCACTCGAATTGTCGGTGGAATATGGTGGTTTTTTACTCTCATAATAATCTCATCGTACACCGCTAATCTCGCCGCGTTTTTGACCGTCGAGAGGATGATAACGCCGATCGAAAACGCCGAGGACCTCGAAGGGCAGACAGACATAGTCTACGGGACCCTGGAGAGCGGAAGTACCATGACATTCTTCAGGGTAAGTAATTAATTTAGGTCACAAATAACAAGTGAAAAAATATTCAACGTCATTATATCGCACAGATACGACATATTGTCAATTCAAAGCTCGGCAACGTTCGAAACGGCCTTTCTTTCGCGCCACTCAGTGACGTCACTATTCACTGTGACAAACCCGCCATCTACTGCCGTCTATGTATACCCACTACTCAATTTACGCTTCGTATTGTGAATTCTGACGTCACCGCCGATCCGAAAAGCTTTCTGCCCAGGTGATTCGCGTTCAATATATACATACTTTCAGCGAGGGGGAAATAACTCGTTGAATTAATTCGTCGAAATTAATCAGCAATAATTGAAATACTGAGAAGTAATTTGAAATCAAATGATTAATTGGAGCGTGAATTGGCTTGAATAACACGAGACGTGGGAAAGGAGTTGAAATTTTCGAATATATCAACTCGAATTCGTGAGAATTGTAGGAATTATTAGCAAAAACGAAAATTGATGAATCAAAATAATTAAGTCGAGTTGATATAGGTCTAATTAAATCAAATAATCGTAGAAATAATTAGTAGAAACAAGAATCGAATAAAAAATAATTAGTATTTCACAAGAAATACGGAAGATCAATTGAATTTTTTAAATACTCCCTTGTATCAAGTTAATTGTAAATAATTTTATCGAGGTAAGAAAATTCGAGTCGAATTGGAGGAATCGATCTAAATTTAAAAAATTGCTTTCAAAATTGACTGAATATTAGGTAATCAAAAATCGAAGAAGTGATAAATATTGTTTGGCACAGGACTCGATGATCGAGACTTACAAAAAAATGTGGAGATTCATGGAGAACAAAAAACCGTCGGTATTCGTACCGACCTACGAAGAAGGTATTCAGCGAGTCCTCCAAGGCGATTACGCGTTCCTGATGGAATCCACGATGCTCGATTACATTGTACAGAGAGATTGCAATCTCACGCAAATCGGGGGTCTTCTAGACAGCAAAGGATACGGTATCGCAACGCCGATGGGTGAGTGAAAAGAGGATACACGTCAACCTCACGGCTTTCACCGAATACCAATTTAATTACCCTTTCAGGATCTCCTTGGAGGGATAAAATCTCTTTGGCCATACTCGAACTCCAGGAGAAAGGAGAGATCCAGATGCTATACGACAAATGGTGGAAAAAACCCGGCGACACTTGCATGAGGACCGAGAAGGGAAAGGAAAGCAAAGCCAACGCTCTGGGCGTTGACAATATTGGTAAAAACACCCAACATTCGTTACAACTTCAAGGGGACCGGTACAGTGTGATTCAACATATTCTACATACTCCAAAAATCATTAATATCATATCCAAAGTTCGTTACACATCGAAAAATTGAATTGTTCAAAAATCACTTATAGTTAGGTTTCAGGCACAGGGTTGATCCGATTACGTCTCTCGACGTCTCATTTTCTTCGGAGAGCAATCCTTCATCGTGTGAATGAGGGAAATTGAAAAAAACAATTTTTCAGACACAGTTATCAGCAAAAGAGTGACTAGATGGTCGCTAAATTTCGATAAATGACCATAACTTATCACAAGATTTTTTTCTGTCTCAGATTCCTTCATTCGTACGATGAAAAATGAAAAATGAGACGTCAAGAGACATAATCAAATAATAGTGTGTCTGAAACGTTACGACGAGTGATCTTCAAGAAAGTCAATTTTTGATGTGATATGAACTTTGGATAAGATATTGATGATTTTTTGAGTATGGATAATTTGTTGAATCACGCTGTACCGTTCCCCTTAAACTCGTAATCGATATCACGTCGTTAATTTTCGAACATGTTGAACAACCGCAGGTGGTGTCTTCGTCGTTCTTCTATGCGGTCTAGCCTTCGCTGTGCTCGTTGCCATTTTCGAATTCTGCTACAACTCGAAAAGAAACGCACCACCGTCCTCCGAGCGAGTAAGTGTGAAGTAGTATTGAAACTCTTTATTGCTAGACTTTACATATCGTTGCTCGACATCTTCTGCGCATTGTACATTATTTCACTGTTTAAGGGGGGAGGTCGTTATTACCGGGATGTTTTGAATGTATTTTCCTGAATTTTTAGTGCTGAAACGGTAAGACCCTCAAAAAAGTCCTTCTGTACATATATTTATTGATATTTTTTGTGCTTATACGAATTCTTATAAGCCATTTGGTTGCGTTGTACTCGCTTCAAGCGCAGGACCGCAAGAGGCTGCATTTTATCGGTGCCCATGATTGCGCCTGTTTGCCTGATTGAAGAGAGAAATCCTGATATATTTTGGCTTGTCAAATGACCCTTCATAGCTCATACCTTGATCGCATTGAAAAAATAATCATTCACAAAATGGCGACACGATATCGATTTTTTTTCATTTTGCACCGTTTTTCACTCTTCCTCAAGCTGCACAAGTTGTAATTTTGTATGCATACTATTCTTCGTTGTAGGGGCTATAGGGAAATGTATCCGAAAAAATCCCGTGTGAATTTGAGGTAAATGGACTGAGTGGTTCCGTAAGATATCGTGGACACCGCTAAAATGCAACTTTTTTGCGGTCCAGCGTGCGAAGCGAGTAAAAGGCAGCCAAATGACTTGGAAAAATTTGTATAAGTACAAAAAATTTTGATGAATGTATGCACAAAAGGACTTTTTGATGGGTCTCATTGTTCCGGCACGAAAAATTCGTGAAGATTCATTTTTTTAAATCCCGCCGGTAAAAACGACCTTCCCTCTTAAATCGTTCCTTTGCAGGACTTAAGAAAATTAGCAAGCATTATACTTTGCATGTGATTTTTTCTTGTGTACTTCCCCTTCAGGACCGATTTTACCTAATATTCATAATCACGTGGTATATGCATACATGTATCCAGAAATTTAGCATGAACTAATGGAATGAAGCATGTGTCCACGCGCCGATTTCTCCTGCACGAAAATTACAAGGTATGGATGCATCGATCTCATTTTTACACAGATCTGACAGATTTTCTTAGAGATGAATTGAAGAATTTAATTTTTCTCAAAATGATGATACGATACTTTCAATCTAATTAAATTCATCATTCGAAATAGTAGAAACTGACACAGGGTCGATTCTTATCAAAATCGGAATGCAAAGATTGATTTTTTCTTTTCCCCCATGAGCCATAATTTTATTTCAACCCTTCAACCCAAAATAATAATTTTTTTTCAATCCGAGAGATAGAAAAGAAAGACGTTGTGAACCGAGGGGGAAATAACTAGTTGCAATGACGTGTCAATATTGAGAAATAACCCAGGAAAGAACTGAAATAATGAGAAATAATTGAAATGATTGGAAATAATCGCAAGATAATGAGCAACTAAAATAATAAAAAAATAACCCAGGAAATGAATGAAATAATGAGGAAAAATTAATTAGAAATAGATTAAATAATTTGAATTATTTCACTGAAAAAAATTATGTGTCAGTCAAATTTTGAATTATTTCCCCTTCGCTATGAACTTTCTTTCCTCAATTTTGAGTGAGAAGATTTTGAGAGAAGACTACAAAAATTGGACCCAGAACGATTTTCATAATATTTAGCTCTGAAAATTTCTTGAATAAACAGATGGTAATGATTATTAATAAAAAATTGTGTTCACTTAGCAGAACCGCCCCCCACCACCTCCAACCTGTTCCGGATCAGTGCAAGGGATTCCGCAAGCTACTCAACAGCAGCAGCAGCCCCAAACTCGAAATCCCCAGGAGTCGTTGTGCTCCGAAATGGCTAGAGAGCTGTGCCTCGCTCTCCGGTGTAATTCTTCCAAGAGAAGAAGACGGGGTTGCGAAAAATGTTCGTCACACGGAGGGGGCGCTGATTACCCCTCAGAAAATTCAAACGCAACTCCAAAAAATGGGATGAGGTCACAGGTGATTTTGTAATCGCAAGATCTATCCTATCGCAGCCGATATTAAAGCATGTGCGTCAATTGGCTGATTGTGAATCTACCAGATGAAAAATCTTCGTCCGTGATGGCAAAATAAACGAAGTTTTCGGACACCAACGAATTTATTTTCGCGCTTTATATTAATTATTTACAGTAGTACGCTAATCGATGTTGTATTAGGTGTCGTATTTTTTGATTGATTGGCTTCAATTTTATTTGTATAATTAATCAAAATTCTACATCGCTTTGCTTCTTTTTTTTTTTTTTGTTAATTAATATTTGAAAATTTTTTTAAACACGGGAGATTTCGTTTTCAATGTTTCAGAGGAGCAGCTTGGGGGGCGCAATCGACCTGCCACCCCATATTCACATGCATCACGGTCTGTCGCACGACTTCGACGTCGATTACGATTGAAGAGACTGGAAAAAAAGACGAACAAAAAAAAATATGGAAAACAAAATCGAAAAAATTTCATTTTATTATCACGCGAGTCATACACGTATAGATATAACAATTATTTGTTTTCGTATATTATAGAAAAAAAAAGAGTCGTGTGTGAGTGTGTATTATAACTGGGGGAAAAAATTATTCGGTCAGTAATTAGGAATAATGTGATTAGGATGATAATTATACACTTAGGTACTATCGAAGAGGTTTGATAGCGTTGAGTATTTTACACAATTTATTTACAATGAAAGGGCGTTAATTATTCTGTATAATCGCTTCTCGATCATTATTGTGTACCTCGGTTAATCTCGTGGTCAGTTAAATCACTGGTCGAACTGATAAATCTTAGGCAATTTTTTATGTTTTACTTTCCGTCCCTTACCCGATTAATTATCTCTGATTGATATTCGGATGTTGACCATGTGGTTACACTGACCAAAAAAATTCCGATTATTCGGTTGATATTGCACAGAATTTTGTTTAATAGTTGGTTGAAAATCGAAATAAAAATTGATAACGAGAATAATGATAACGATATTAGTGAAACCGAAGTATTTGCCTAAGTCGTATGGATAAACAAAAAAGAAAAGAAAAATAGGTTCACCTAATACACATGATACTATTTATCTATAATTATTGTAAATACATGGGTATATAATGATTAATACACAAGTATGTAAACGCGGAGTATCTAGTTTATATTTTAAAAATAAATATGCGATAATTGTAATAATTGTTTTAAATACGATATAATTATAATTAACATAGATATAAATATACGTAATATATTATCAATAAATGTTAGTTATATAAAGAGTACAATTTCAATATTCTACGTACATTATTTATATATTATGTATGTTAAATTAATATAAAACTGAATACTATATAAGTTGTCAAAGAATTTTTTCTGAACATTTTATCAATGAAATCTTCTCAGTATCGTCAATATTCAACACTATATATAAAAAAATTAACCTCAAACTTTCAATTATTGAGAAGATAAGAAAACATGAGTAATCAAATTTCTTTTCCTTCATAAAAATTTTAACGATCTAATTTAAAAATTCTAACTATCTTCTTTTTATTTGGGTCAATGGAAGTTCTTTTTCCCCTACAACATAATTATCTCTTCGAAATAATGATCGACGGAAACATCGAATCTCGCTCGAGCGGAACTCGACATTATCTACCGCGGATAATTGAGCAGGACTGTAATTTTTTATGTACCGTTTATCGGTAAGAAAGAACAATGCTTGTTTTATTACCAATCGATAAAGCAGAACCCGACTATCTTTACCCCGGGTAACAAGACGAAGCCCGAATTTTTTGTCGGTAAAGAAGAACAATGCTTTTTTTCAGTCAATAAAGTAGAATTAGACTATATTTAATATAATTGGACGGAAGTGTGATTTTTTCTTATGTACCGCCAGTCGATAACGAAGGATTGTAAAACATTCGTCATATCGAATCAACTACAACTTCATTCAACGGTTCAACTTTCGAGGTTTATTCAGTCGATAAAGTAGACTATATTTATTATAATGGACGAATGTGTGTCTGTTTTTGTTATGTTATGTCTGTTTTTTTTATGTACCGTCTGTCGGTAAGGAAGGATAAGAAAATATTCATCATATCAAATCTACTACTTCATCAACGTTTCGACTTTCGAGGTTCATTCATTCTTCCATTCTGTCACTTTCGTGTATCGATAGGTCGCAAAAATCGTAAACTTACATTACTTACTTCACGTTAAGACGATGGCGTCCAACAAGCAGGGAAATAGACTGAAGAGGAAATTGGTAGATCATGGAAGTGATTCGGACGATGAAAATGATGGTGAGTCGATTTATTTCAATATTGACCATGATTTGAACCCTCAAACTTTTACTTCAACACATTTCTTGCTATATAAATTCAAAAACCTAACCTAACTTTTACGGCTTTCGGGCCTCGATTTTATTGTTCATTTCACGAAAATAAATAAGACGGAGCGTTTTTCTTGCCACAATTTGATACTAAATCGAATATTTGAGGTTTGAGAATCAATAAAACGTGTTTTTAGTCGATAAATCGGTTTATTATCGTCGAGAAACTCAACATAACCTCAAAGTTTGATAAACATGGGGCAAAAATAGATATTTACGTGATCTAATCTCTTCTTGAGGCTATTCTTCGGACCTCATAGTCTGGGGATGTAATTTTAACCGTATTTTATTCCTAATCTAGAATTTATCGGACTAGACGAACCAAATTAATCAATTATTGGTACCTACCAAGGAGAGATTCTTCCTCCATTTGAGCGTGCAAACCTTGTTGGGACCGAAAAAACCTTTAGAAACATCAAATTTTCCATTTTTAATTCTCTTATTTCATTCCTTTCTCTCTACAGCACACCACAAGATGAGGTTTGGCACCGAGGCTCCGCGTCTGTGTCCCTACCTCGACACGATCAATCGCCAATTCCTGGATTTCGATTTTGAGAAATTGTGCTCCGTCTCTCTTTCAAGAATAAATGTTTACGCCTGTTTAGTATGTGGCAAATACTTTCAGGGCAGGGGGACCAACACCCACGCCTATACCCACAGCGTCGCGGAGAGTCATCACGTTTTTCTCAATCTTCATACTCTCAAGTTCTACTGTCTACCGGATAACTACGAAATTGTTGGTCAGAAATCACAGTTTTTCACCATATTTTCCTATTTTTCCAATCCACAATGATAATAATATGATTGCTTATGATTTCAGACTCTTCTCTCGACGATATCAAATACGTTCTCAATCCTACGTTCGATAAATCGCAGATTATCTATCTAGACAAGAGCGACAAACTGTCCAGAGCTATAGACGGCTCGATGTACTCCCCTGGGATCGTGGGAATGAATAATATAAAAGCTAACGACTACTGCAACGTTATATTACAGGTGCTTCGTCTCTCCGTTGACTTTCTATGCAGTTTTTAATGTCCGGTTGATTCAATAAATCGTTTTTTTCCAGGCCTTGTCTCACGTCACACCGTTGAGGGATTACTTTCTCAGAGAATATAATTACTCCCACGTAAAAAGACCACCTGGAGACTCGTCGTACCTTTTGGTACAAAGGTTCGGGGAACTCATGAGAAAGTTGTGGAATCCGAGAAATTTTAAGGCTCATGTTAGCCCCCACGAAATGCTGCAAGCCGTCGTCTTGTGGAGCAAGAAGAGATTCCAGTTCACAGAACAAGGTCCGGTTCTCTGATACAAAATGGGCTAATAGAAGAAAACAATATTTGAATTTAGGGTGGAAATAATCAAATTCTGGACCCAAAAATCTTCTTATCTAGTCGTTTTATCTTTTCGAATGGACTGGATAATTTTTTTCTCATCATAAATGAAAGAAAAACAAATAATTTGATTCTTTAAATCGTTTTGCAGGTGATCCGGTCGACTTTCTTTCTTGGTTCCTCAACGCTTTGCATCTGGCACTGAACGGGACTAAGAAAATAGACTCCAGTATAATATACAAAACGTTTCTCGGCCACATGAGGATTTATACTAGAAAGATTCCGCCTCTAGAGTTGGAGGAGAGCCAGCGAAGCGAGCTTCTGAACACGTTGGAGTACGGAGAAACGGTTACGGAGAGTCCCTTCCTTTATTTGACCTGCGATCTGCCGCCTCCTCCGCTGTTCAAAGATCAGTTCACGGAGAATATCATTCCACAGGTGATTAAAGAAGCGGAATCAATAAATTTTTTATAATTATCGATAACGCAATGTTACAGGTGAACTTGTACACCTTGCTGAACAAGTTCAACGCGGTAGCTGAGAAAGAGTATAAAACCTACAAAGAGAATTTCATGAAGAGATTCGAGATCACCGAACTTCCTCCGTACCTGATTTTGTACATAAAGGTGAGGATATTGTTCTGAAATCATGAAAAAAAAGTGATCAATTAAATTATACCGTTTGAATATTTTTTCCAGAGGTTCACAAGGAACACATTTTTCGTGGAGAAGAATCCAACGATCGTTAATTTTCCTGTGAAGTGAGTTCCGGTGTTTTTCTGCAGCGATTGTCTCATGAATTCAGAAGATTTAGGACCTGTGACTAATTGAAATGATTATTTCTTCCCAGAAACGTTGATTTCGGTGATATATTAACGCCCGAAGTAAAGGCGAGGCATCCGTACACGACTTACGACCTGGTGGCTAACATAGTTCACGACGGTGAACCGGGTCAGGGAACCTACAGAGTCCACGTTCTTCACAGAGGCACGGGGCAGTGGTACGAGATGCAGGATTTGCACGTTACGCCTATACTGCCGCAAATGATAACATTGACGGAGGCTTACATCCAGGTGATCGAATCGAAGCGATAGTTACTTCGAATTCTCTCTTTTTTCTTCATTATTTATACCTTTTTTGTTTTTCAATTCGCAGATTTACGAACTGCGGAAAGACACGTTGTCGGGAACGGAAGCGATTCAGGTAAAGAAGACGACTGCGTAACCAAGTGAACCGGGTAAAATCAAATTCAGAAACAAATATTGTTTTAATATTTAATAAAGTGTGATGCATATTTTATGAAACTGATAATTCGTCGTCTGCCAAGAAATTATTTAATTCTCGACAGAAACCGTGTTTCAACTTTGAGGTAATTGATATCGAGAAAATTAATAATGAGATTAAAGAAATTATATGAATAAATTAGACAATTTTTTTATGAAAAAAAAAATTGACGAACCATTAATTCAAGCGAATAATCACGCTGTTTGTATTTACTCTGATCTTTTAATGGGATGATGATATCGAATGATGAAGAAGTAGATAGAAATCATAATCGTGTGTGAAAATCAAATTCATTTATCAGCTAAAACAAAACACCTCATTTTTCCTTGAAACCACTAATTTTTTTTCCAGATTGTTAAGTTTGAATTATTTTTTATCATAATAATTATTGAGTGATTGTTAATTGGATCATATATAGATTCATTTATTCTTCAATTTGTACAAAAGCCCCTGATTCGGTCGTTTGTCCGTCAGTAGGTGCATATAAAATTATCAAATCCTCGTTTCCCCCTATTTTCCCTCAAACTATTCAAATTTGGCGCTGGAAAAATTTGTCAGAAGTATAATTTGTTTTTCAATCCTGAAAGCAGCAATGATATCAATACTGATAATTATTTGTGTCTAAAATTCATTGATTCAGGCTATCGATTAATTTTGGATCAAATTTTTCAAAATTGCCGCCAGAAGAGCCAAAATCTATCTTAAATTTGAAAAAAAAAAAAAGATGCTGTTATTAGTGTATACATAAATGAATGAAATGAATTTCTAAGCGAAAGCGAGCTTAATGTGAGGGTAAAAGCATCGCTTCGATTCTGTTTTTTCTTTTCAACGCGGTAATACTAGTTTGTTCGATAATCCTCCGCAGGCAAGTTCAGAGTGGTAAAAGAAAAAACTCTCTTTTACAATCCCCGATACAATTCATATGCGTGAAAATTCCCCGAATCTCTCCCTAATACAGGTAGAAAGAAAGTCATTAATTCAAAAAAGGTATTTAAATTCGAATGTGGTAATACGTTCGATCACGCAACGTGCACCAAGCATAATACCCCCCATCCGCGCTGTATATCATCAATAAATTTATATATCCATAATAATTTCGAAAATCGCGTGCCTTCGAGTTGTGCATCAAACGTCGAACGCTTATGAAAAAATCATCGCGCCCTCCCACCGCGCATGCGCGACGGGCTCGCAGTCCAGGGCCGAAACTTCTGACTAGGCACACTAGGCACTGGCCTATCCCGTGTAGAAATTGACTTATAAATGGGGAAAACTAGCCAGGGCCCTGTTAGGGCCCTCCTAGAAGAGTCACTCAGGTCCTAAACGGCGAAAACTATCCAGAAAAGTCACGCGAACCCTGGTTTTCTATCCACCCATATATAAATTGACTTATGAATTGGAAAAACTACCCAGGGCCCTCCTAGGGCTTAGGGAACTTTTCTAGAAGGGCCCTAATAGGGCCCAGGCCAGTTTTCCCCACTTATAAGTCAATTTCTACATGGGTAGGGGCCCAACCTTGTAGAGTGCCCCGCCAGGGGCCGAAATGGTGATAAATGAATAATAATAATACAAAACTTACGACATAGCTGGAAAAAAACAAATTTTCTGGTAACGTTATTTTGTATCCATCTCAAATGAATGCTCTAATTTATCTGAACACACACGTGAATTTTTGTCACTATTTTGAAATTTCCCACTTTCGAAAATTTCCAAATTTTGATAAATGGAAAAAATATCTGAATTTTGGATGTTTTTGTGAAAACGATGTAGATTGCAATTCCGAAGTTTCCGGAGCGTGGAACAAATAGTTTCGTAAATACAGCCTCAACAAATTTTCGAATACGTAAATTTCAAAATAGTGACAAAATTCTTAAAAAATGCATGTGTGTTCAGAAAAATCAGGGCAGTTATTTGAGATGAAAATAAATAACGTTACCAGAGAATTTGTTAAAAAATGTTTTGTTTAAACAATTTATTGATAACTTTCAGGCATTATTATTATTCAAAATGAATACTCTTATCATTTTTATCGTGGATGATTTTTTTCCGATTTTTATCTTATCATAAAGTACTCAATTTGCCGACGAGAATCATTTTTCGTTGAGATTGTACGGCCGATACATACTCAACTGCCTAGGGCCCCTGGGTTTTCACGTCCGGCCCTGGGCTCCCGCGCAACTCTATAGTCTCGACTACGCGACGCGCGCGGTACAACGCGCGCCTTGCCTATAGACACTCCGAGTCGTCTCGATTCCTGAGTCGGTTTTAGACCGTGCGCGAGTGAGTTTGTTGTGTAACACACCATCATCCCCACAATCCGTGCCGAATATCGTGTCGCGGCTGTTTGTTCTGCGCTAAAAACCAGTTTTCGATACATTAACCTCAAAGTTTATATTTCTTTTTCGATTCTTTTCTCTTCTTACCATAATAATAATATTAATACCTAAAATACAAATTAAACGTGTATCGTGTGGCAGGATGTGAAAAGTGCAAACGCCTATCTGTGGATTAAAAAAAATTGCCGATCTATTTATCATCTGAACAGGATACAAGCAACGATGAAGTGAAGTAAGTCATTTATTTTCAAATCGTGAAACAAGCTAATAGCGACAATCTCATAAACAAATTCTTCGCCTATGCGGTCTTTGGATCGCGCGGCGTTCGAACGTGTTTAGTAAGTTTGAAAATTAGAAACGTTCGAATGTAAATGAACGATGCTGGCGGCGTTAACGGTTTCGTTACAAGCAAAGCTGCGAGCATTTTAGCCCAGCACCTGACCGAAAGGTGGGAATACTGCCCTCGTTATTATTCGATATTTATATCGAAACAATTGAATCGAATTCATTCGAGCCGATTGAACGGGGACTTCGTACACTAGCCCTAAACTTAAATCTCATGTCTTTCGCTATTAACACGTTGGAGCTGCGCTCGGATGCTGAGTATCGAGAGATACTCCACGGCTTTTCGAGGTTCACAGCTCCTATATCCTTGAGAGTTCGAGTGTTTTATACGCTTCCTTCTCCCCGATATGAGACAGTCAATTCTCACATGCATCATATTCCACGCGTTGTTTTACATACTATGAGAATCTGAAGTTTATTTACAGTGAAACATTTTCTTCGATACAATTGAATAAACAAAACAGTACGGTCATCGCATATCTGCATATACAATTCAATAGTTATTCCTTTTTAATGCTTTTTTTCTTTTCTATATACAAACTTGAAAAAAAAACGAAACTATTATTAGATTGAATTTAACAATTATTTTAGTTGTTTTATTATTTTTATTTACTTAAAGCCTTTGAAAAAGAAAATGCATATTGGAATTAGAATAGAATATCAAATTACTCTAAAATCATAAATATTTGTAGAAATTAATTCAAATTTGTTTAGACACAATTGGAATTGAGGAGAATTTTTGTATCGAGAAGGAAAAATTATCGATAATAATAATGATTGTAGTTATATGTATATATGTATATGTTTATTTATTAGAGGAACGAGGAAAAATCTAGGAGGAAAAAAACAAAATAAATAGAAGAAAATCGTTTTAAAACACATAAATATTATGAATATGATATCGATCATATATACAAAGTGAATTCCTGAGGATGGAACAGACTGAAGTTGGCTAGAATAGAGAAAATTATCTTCCAGACAGTTGGATTGCGGTTCGAAACACTATCTGAAAGCTCTTCTCTCGATTATAGCAAACTTCAGACTGTTAAATTTGAGAAAAAGCTCTAAAAATGAACTAAAAATCGCATACTTATTCAATTATCTCAATTTATTATCGTAACCATATATGATCATAATTGAGCTGCTTATACAGGGTGAATTATTTCCAACCACTATAAACAGTCTGAAGTTAGCTAGAATCGAGAAATTAGTTTTCAGACGGTTGAATGACGGTTCAGAATTGTCTAAAAGCTTGTGTTTCTCGATTCTAGCCAACTTCAGACTCTTTCATCGTTAGGAATTCACCCTGTATATGAATTGATATCCAACATTCCCGAGTTAATTTCTATTTGAATATCGTAGATCGAATTCTAGGAGAAAAAAATGAGCCTTTACTCATAAATTCTCGCATTATTACATCGTGGGATAAAAAAAAACTGTCAGTTTTTAATACACTCAATTCCATCGATCGAGGAATTATCCAGTTTTCGCAGAGAGTCGACTTCGGGAGACACGGTAAAAAGAAACAAACAGAACCGTTTTTTTTTTTAAATCGATATCAAAAAAGAGAAGTAAAAGGTTCAGTGTTCGGTTAATACACAGGTGCGCGACAGGTGAGGGTCGGGTCTCGCGTTCCCCGCTTCGTGTGTAACAACGTACAACGTAGGTACGGTGCTGATGGGAGAACCGCCGTTGCTCTCTGTCGAAGGGAGAGACAGAGAGAGAAAGAAGAGTCACTGAAAAGGGTCGCCTCTGCCTATCCTCCTCCTCTTCTCTCTTCGATAGTTTTGTTAACTCCACGAGTCACAGTCGGTCGGTGATGTGACTATCCCTACGACTCGGGAAGTGTGTATGGGAAATTCCAGCCATTATCGCCCAAGATTTGAATCGACATTTTTTAATTGAAAAAAAATAATTTTATACGATGTGGCTCTTTACCGCAGGAACTACTGTGAATTTTTTCAAATTTATAGTTTTAACCGTTTTCTTGATACGAATTTCTCAAAATTCGATCAGAATACATCCTTCTATCCTCTAACCCAGCCGATCGTGGAGGGATTCAATCTTTCTATTACTTTATCTACGATCATAATTCAAAAATCGTTTTTCATTGCCTATAAATATTCGTGTTAGGCATCAGAGTCTAGATTAGGGGTATTCCTGATTGGAAATATTATACCCCTGGTGCAAAAACCTCTCGCCAAGTACATTAATGTGATAATAAAGTTTGGTGCACCAAAAAGATCCGCGACTACTTAAATTCATTTTTCAATGAATCCTTCTGTCACTAAGCTTTCTGCAAGTAGTTGAATTTTCAAATTCAATTTTCATCTTCATATTTAATCGTTCATATTTTATAGAGAGACTTTTTGATTGGTTCAGGTACTTTTGTGGGTGATTACCGCATTAATGTACTTGGCGAGAGGTTTTTGCACCAGGGGTATGATATTTACAATCAGAAAAACCCCTAATCTAGACTCTGATACCTGACACGAATATTTATAGGCACTGATGAAAAACGATTTTTTAATTATGATTGTAGATAAAGTCATAGAAAGATTGAATACCCCACGATCGGCTGGGTCTCAAAAATTAAGTTTTTGGATGTAGAATACCTGTGTTTTGTTTAGAGAGGATCGAAGGATGTATTCTGATCGGAGTTTGAGAAATTCATAACGAGAAAACGGTTAAGGATGTATTGGCTGTACATTCTGAACCAAAAGTGACTTTCGTCGTCAATATTGAATACCTTGATTGGGATAAAATAAAAATCGGAAAAAAATCAATCACAATCAAGACGATGAGAGTATAAGTTTTTAATAATAATAATGCCCAAAAGTTATCGAAAAATTGTTTAAACAAAACATTGTTTAACAACTTTTCAGGCAAAGATATATAATTTTCTTCATGTAAAATTAATTCATTCATCGATTTTTCTGTATACCCATGAATTTTATAAGAATTTTCTCATTTTATCGAAATTCTCGTTTTCGAAAATTTCCAAATTTTAACAAATGGAAAAAAAATGGTGAATTTCGGATATGTTTTCGTGAAAACAATGTAGATTACAATTCCAAAGTTTCCGGAGCGTGGAACAAATTTAATAGTTTCGTAGATAAAGCCTTTACAAATTTTGAAAACGGGAATTTGAAAAAAATGAGAAAATTCTTCAAAAAAATCATCTGTATACAGAAAAATCAATGAATTGATACCCTCCTCGTCTTGATTGTGGTCGATTTTCTTTCGATTATCTTATCTCAAAGTATTCAATATTGTCGACGGAAGTCACTGAGTTGCTTGAGAATGTACAGCCAATACATCCTTAAGGAGGCTCTAGCACGAACGGGTCATGCACAGAAAAAAATAATTTTTTAGTATATCATAAATCAAGTACCCATTCTCACGTATGCGAGATTTCAGACCGGGTCACCGACTAAATAAGCAAGATAAAAATAGTTGAAATTGGCATTTTTAGCATGGGCCTTATGGCAGGATCCCTCTCGAAAGACATGGGCCAATTGATATCTCTACATTTACTACACAGATGTTTATGAAAAACTAGAGTAATGTTGATTAGATCGCGAGGATTGCAAATACAACAATTCAGTATGGGGTCACCGACTCATATTATGAGATATTCGATGTCAAAGTCTCGAAAAATTTGAAATTTAGAGAGGTTATGGAACCGCGTAGAAATTCGGCAGCGAGACCGAAATATGATGGCAGAGCGCCTGCGCGAGAATTGAACCTCTGTCCGTCTAGCACTGGAGAAAGTGAGATAGAGAATCGCGGTGCTGCCATACTTATGTATGCAGTATCGTACCGTAAAATTATTCTTCTTTCACGGTTTTTATTCAGTCGCGCGAAATTAATAATGTATTCATAGAATTAACAATAATTTGATCGGAAGCAACTGTGTTATGACAAACTTGCGGTATTCTGTAAAAATAGAGGCCCTCGCGTAAGCCCCCACACAAATCGGCCCTTTGTGCTAGAGCCTCCTTAATACTAAAAATTTGACAAAAATTCACAGATGCTTCGGTGCTACGGACCTAAATTATATAAAATTGTAAAACAAATTGAAAAATGTCGATTCAAATCTTGGGCGATAATGGCTGGAATACCCCGTATGTGTAGTAGGTATGAGTATAAAAAATTCCGCCAGTGGCATCAACGCTCCTTTTCTCTCCTCTTCTCTTCTCTGATCGTCAATGTTGTGTTTATACGGTACTGCGTATACATATATATATATACGTGTGTACGCGGATAATACCGCAAACTCTCTTCTCTTCTAATCGTATATCTTCTTTTTTTGTAGTCCCATCTCTTCAGCGCTTCCTTCTATCCACGTCGAACTGCCTACCGGTTTTTATAATCTCTTTCTTAATAACTCGTTACATATGCGACGTTTGTTTGTGTATCGTTGTTGTATTTGTGAGCAGTTATTCGCGTGGATCACGTCACTCGTTACATATTCGATAGATAAATATCATGATTAGAGATATTTATATATCGATTCTCTGTATATATTGAGTTTATTTACCTCATAATCGTTAGAGGCCCGATAATACGGTGCGTGTATCTAGTGAAACGTAAATGGGAGCGAAGATAGTGGATATCCATCGATGAATACGCGTATATAGTTTTCGAATTGGACTGGATACCGCGAATTGGATATTTAGGGTGGAGAAAGGATCGTAGGAGTAACACCTGACGCGTTTCTCGCTCTTATTCTTTTTTCTTACTCGCTCTTTACTCTCGCTATGTCTTTTTACTCACACCATTGTTTTCGGTTGACTCCGCGCGCACGGTGCTCGAGTAACCGGATATCCCCGTTCCCCGGTCGCATCCTTCCCTTCAGTTCAGCTCCCTTCCCTTTCGTTCAAGCGTTAGTTTCTGATCGTAAAACTTGGAGGAGGAGGAGGAACAAATCATAATTAAGGGGTTTAGTGGACTGCAGACGGCGTATTTCTTCTCTCTTATCTTCTTCTTTCGATTTTCTCAGCTCTAGCTTTGAGGCTATTATATGGAATTGCGGGTATTCTCTAGATTATTTATAAATATACAAGGAAAAGTGAAAAAAAAAATTTCCTATAAAATATACAAATTGAATCCAAGAACAAAAAAATATTAGAAAGGGAGGGAAAAAATATCTGAAGAGATTGACGATTTTGAATTGTTAATATTCGATCTTGAATTTGATCAAATTCTATTTTATTACTCACAATTTAAGGGATTTCATTGATTAGTTATTTAACCAACGTAGATATTCACGCTGCAAAAATTAAAAGGCGACTACATCTCGTGCAAAAATCAACAGTCTGCATTGACAATTGGTTCTTTTTATTCAATCTATGCATCATCGGGGGTCACATTTGTAATAAAATGACAATTGAAATCAAATTATGATGCAAACATTTATTTATTGTATAAACTTATGGATAAATCCAAGGTTCTACGTGGTTTCATCTTTCATCTTATCTTTAACTACTTCATCAGCTGAATTTTTTCAAGATTTCAAACGATGCTGATATTTTTTTCTGACTCTATGTGATGTAATATTTAAATATAATTTCGAGGTATACAGTTTTATTGATTGAAATCATTTAGTCTTGTTCATTCTGTATCTCTTCGTCCGTCATCAGAAAATACGCCCGAGCCTATTCAATATTTCAACGAATCAATAATTTATCGAGTATAATCGAGTAATTTTTCTATTCCAGGCGACAAAATCAACTTTTTATCATTTACTGTATAAATGACTACGTTTTGAGCGGAATTTATGTCCAGTCATCATCATCAGATCTGTCTAACGAAACAGCACATGAATATTATAAAACGTGATCTTTACTACACCTATGAATTACGATTCTGAAACAATCAAGAAGTTGGTACTGATAATTAATTAGCGATTTCGGTGTCAAGATTTGGCAATTAATCGAATGGCCACCTATCAAAAAAAAATGTAGGATCTCGCGAAGTAAGCAATGAACGAAGAAGATTACACAGTTTGTAATTAGCAGCTAAAAGTGCTGTATTCAACTGAAATGAAAGAATGAGGCCGGAGTATGAAATTTTTGTGAAATATTATGAAAAATGAATCCTTTCCGAGCTTTGATAAAAATTATAGACGGAATTCTGCAGTTTCTAATTATATTTAGGAGAAGCTTGAAATGTTTGGATGATAGCTTCAACTTTATTTAATATCAATATAACTTTTGAGCATCGATATTGATGATGACATCGATATTTCATTCTCAATATTTTATCTGTATCGATACCAACTTAATATCGATACAATTGGTAAAAATATTGCCATCACCGGCTGGAATCACTGGCTCGAGAAACGAGCTTTCAAGACTTCATGGAGTCAACTGACTAACGATAAATGACTTCAACTGACTTTAGCTGACTTAAATTCAGCTGATTTCAGACTTCGAGTGGCTCCAATTGGATCCAACTGACGTCAACTTTTGTTTCAACTGGATTCCCCACAGTCTGAAGTTGGCTAAAATCGAAAAATGAGTTCTGGACTGTCTGAAGACTTGTTTCTCGATTCCAGTCAACTTCAGACTGTTCAGTTGTTGTAAAAGTTCATCTTGTTGGTCTATTTTTGCTAGGTGTCCTGATAATCATTGCCGCACATATTTCAAACGGTTAGTTCCGTTCTTTCTCATACTTTTGGTGTATGGAATATAAAAACACACATCCTTCTTTAATGATCCCCATGCAGTGACATATATATCTGGCGATATACGTAATAAACAAACTGAGAGGACAACGAGAGAAATACTTTTCTTTATAGGCAAGAGAGTAGAACGAAAATTTGACGAGGTGTGGAGGAGGAGGGAGCGGAGGATTGTATACGCAACCTCTTGATCTAAGACAATGGACAGATCCAACAAACCATAGCTCCGCACGTAATAGCTGACTGTGTCTACATTTCTATGCAAATAGACGGACATTCACGATTCTGAGACGGTTTCTTTTTTTCTTTTTCTTCTTATTCTTGTTTCTTCGATGGGCTCTCACTTGTGATTGCGTAACTATTACCATTACCATTATTTTTGGGTATCGTCAATTATCTTCAAGGACGGTATAATTACTTCGCATTAATTTTCATCTTTATAATTTTTCCATACTTGATCATCATCCTCTGATGTGTTTCATTAATTATTAATGAATGATGTAAAGAACCTCTACTTTTTGGAGTATAATAATAATAATGATAGTTAAGAGGAAGCTAATGGGAGAACAATTATCCACTTATCTGAATTGATGAGAATTGAACTTGATTGACTGATATTGATATGAAGAATATAATTGGAATATGATGAAAATAAATCTGAAGTGAACAAATTGACGCGAATTCAGTTGATTCGAAAGAAAATCATTAAAAATGAATGAACAAATTGCGAGTTAAATTGAAACAAAAAATCGTTCAATCTGAAAAAAAAATCTGCGAGTTCAATCAAAACAATTACGTAATTTGAATCAACGGAAGAAATAAAAACTGATTCAACTTTTTAGATATTTTTTATATGTCAGAGTAAGTTAAAGAACTGTATTGATGAAATTAAAGAAGATGAATTTTTAAGAATCGATATATTTATACGTCACTCAAGCTTCGAGTTCGTCAAATATTTCATTCCTCGAATAAAATTAAATGAAAAAAAAAGAATGGAATGAATTCCCATGATTGAATAATTGCAAGAAAATTAAAAAAAAAAGTCAAGTAGAAACAAATCTGGGTTCATCGTAAGATATTTATCGTTCAGTATCAATTTATGCCTCTATAATAATTCTCGTCATCTTTTTAATCCGGCAAAAATCGTTGCGAATGAACCTGATGAAATGGAAAATAATCAATTTTTCGAACAATTAAGAAGCTAGAGGCGAAAGTGGCTGCCGGATGAGCGGAAGTAGGTTCACTTTTTTGTTTCTGTTTGAGTAATTTCCTGCTCAGCCGTAGTGGCGAGGTTGAGAATGAGGATGAGGGAGAGGCCAGGGCGAGACGAGGGTTAGGCGAAGGAACACCTTGAGCTCCAAGAACCGTGAAACGCGTCCTTCGCTCGTACGAGGAGTTACGGTTTTTTTTTTCTTCGTTTGTCTGGTTCTGCTTGATTTTCGGTACCTATTCTCTTTCATACGTCGAAACGACGACGGAAGACGAAGAAAACGAAAGCAAAATAAATATTTCTCTCTCCCAGTTATTCGTAGGTGTTAAAAAAGTAGGTAGTACCGCATGTGCAGCATGCATACGGTCGGACACGCTTTTTGACCTACTGGCTAACAGCTACGTCGTGGTGGATGAACTACGAACGGGTGGCGTAAATAATTTGCCTAGCGGAAATAGCAGCGACTATAACAGTAACTTACAAAACACAAAACGGTCTGCTGCGGTTTCGCGGTTCCGGAAATAATCCCCCCCCCCCCCCCCCCCTCTTGTTTATTTATTAGTTTTTTTTTTATATATGTTCATAATATTTTATAACTTTTTCTTTCTGTTCCTCCTGCTTGCAGTAAACGAAATTCGTTACATTTTGCAAATTATGTGATCATATAATTGTGTATTTTTTAATTTTTTTTCTGAAGAATTGACTTTCAGCAATTTTTCTATATTCTTTATTTTTGCATCGTAGTTTTGATAATCGGGGAAAAAGAAAGTTAAATAAGTCTTTCAATTGAAGTGTTAATATAGGTTCGTGAATCGTGATCAGAATCGATTGAATTTGCAGAGAAATAACTTGATTGATGAGGGATTGTTGATAAAATATCTGATAATCAGAATTGAATAAAATTTAAATACAGTCCGACCTCTCTATAAGCCCCCTCCCAATAGAGCCGGTTCCCCTATTTCTCGCTCGCAGCGTTCCCCCACTCAACCATGTAACCTGAGCTCGAGAAAGAGACGAAAGACGAGTCGTGCGACTAGCGAAGATAGCAAAGTGGGGGTACCTCAGTTCCTGGAAAAACTCTTCCCCTTGGGGGCCTGGGCGGCCCTATAGAGAGGTTGGACTGTAATTTTAAATGACACAAATCGTCATCATGAATTTTTCTTTTTTTTTTTTTCAATTAGTAGAAAATATATAGAAAATGGGCTGAAAATTTCTAAATATCTATGTATATATTCATTCATGAATTTGAGTGAATCATTTAGTTTTGTTGTAAAAAAGGAAAAAAAAATGGAAAAAGGTATGGTTTCTATATAATAATTCAAAATACGTTGCAGTTGGTTTCTTTTTCGTTTACTATACACGTTTTACCTGCGGTTTTGCTTCCCTCTACATCTATATGTAACGTATATATACATATATATATATATATATATATATTCAAGGCAAAAATAAAGATAATAAAAATAAAAAATTGGCTCGAATGTACGAATATAAGATGAGAACGCGATTCTTAAGATTGTCGTGGTCTCGTGGGACCGGCGGAAGTAGTAGAGGTGGATGACCGGAAGCCCCGTAGTATAGCTGGACACGGAGATGTTGAAGCGTCTATATATGATCGATAAAGAGAAATAGGCACATAAAGAAGAAAAGATATGAATATAAATAAAATGTTGAAACAGGTCCACGAAAAATTTTATATTGATTGATTAATTTTAAATTTCTTTGTATTATTGAATTGAAAAGAAAAATCCAAAAGTACGTATATATTGAATGTTAAAATGACATAAAATTGAGTTGAACATCGACCACTAAAAAAAAAAATTTAGAAAAATAACACAGATATAGGAAAATTTTATCTAGTTGAATTTTTCGAACAGTGTATAATGTTCGTCTCTTATTCTCTCATTGACAAATACATAAAAACCCCCATTTATACGTTTATACGTTTCCCATGCACGGTAAATTTTCAGTATAGGTACTTACAATTAGGTACATTTTTTACTTCAGCGTAAAGCGCCAGCCCCTTGAAAAACGTATAAATCAGGTTTCACTGTACATATTATATTCTATATGTATATTGATATATGTGTATATATTTCATTAAACGTGAGTTTATTGTATATATGCATTATCGAACGATTTGGCATTCGCGATACCGGATTCGACGCGACGGTTCAACATCGAACTTCTAGGTACGTCAAATATATAATCGAAAACCTTGCGACACTTTCACTTTCGTACGCGATCGTGCACCTTAGTGAATAAGAAGGTGGGTGTATAATATTTCCGATCACGTTTATGAGACTCGATCGGTGAGCTCGGTTTTATATTCATTTACTTAAACAAAAAGATTTTTTTTTCTTAAATTTGTTTTTATTTCAAGTAATCAGTGAATTATTCATTAATCACTTCAACTTGATTTGCCAGATTTTAATTGATTCTTTTAATTCGCATGTTAATTCTTTTTTCAATTCTAATTACAACTAATTTTCCGGAATTCAGTCGATGCAATATTTTGATTTTAATTTTCCAATTATAATCTTCGATTATTCACCTTAATTCAAAACGAATATGTTGAAATTGCAAATGAACCAATTATTAATTTTTAATTCAACTCGATTTGCATCAAGTCGCGTGTACAGTATAATTGAATTCTTTTTTTTTACGTTCCGTAAACAAGATATGTACGAAAAATTGATGGGAAAAAAATTAGACGACCATAAAATATCTTGAAACGAGAGAAAATGGGAGAAATTTGATTTTCTTATTAATAATTACAACAACTTTTACTGCTTCGACGGTTTTTTTTTCGTTCTAAACAAAATACTCTTGAAGATCCACTCAATATAAATAATTCTGTTAGTCAATATAACAAAAATTGATGTCATTTCGATATTGAATTGATAATATTCAATATTATTCAATTCAAGACGATACAAAAATGGTGAAATCAATCTAACAAGCTCTTAAGCAAACCTCCCGGAACATTTTTTTTCTTAATTACATTAATTATGATCCAATGTTGGAATAAACAAATCATCAAAATACCTGATAAATATATTATTAGAATTCCGTTAGAATGTTGGATTAAAAAAATGCCAAATTTACTTCAATCAATATTTATAACACTGTGTACATAGCCTCACACTTGGATAAAAAAAAAAAAACTGTGTATACGAAAATCCGGAAATTTATAAAACTCCACCGCCTCAAATTGCATGATAATACAGGGTGGCCTGTTTCATCTGCCGAGAATGGGAGGAGCTTGAAGTGGCATAACTTTGAAACGCTCATCAGACGTAGATTTGATCGAGGGGGAAATAACTGGTTGAAATAACATGTCAATAGTTCGTGAAATATTAAAAAATAACCGAGGAAATGACTGACATAATGAAAAATAAATGAAATAATGAGAAATGACTGAGAAAATGAATGAAATAATGAGAAAGAAAATTCATTAGAAACAAAAGATTTGATGTTGAACTTCAAAAAAATAGGCTAAAATAAATGAAATGATGTGGGATGGAAAAAAAATTGAAATGGATGAAATAATTTGAATTACTTCACAAGAAAAAAATGTATATATATTGTGTCAGTCAAATCCCGAGTTATTTCCCCCTCGGATTTGACGTCAAAAACACGTTTCAAAAGCGTCATGACATTCCAACTTTGAGATTTGTTTTTCACATCAAATCTACATCTGATTGTTTCAAAGTTATGCCACTTGAAGCCCCTCCCATTCTCGACGTGTGAAATGGGCCACCGTGTATAGTCTCGAAGTCAGTGGCTGTGGCCGTCTTCTTTATTATTCATACTCTCTATATCCATCCGACAACAAGATAATCGATAATCGATTAATTAGTATACCGCAGGGTATATAGGTGGTTATAATCAGTCGCGTAGCGATAATGGGGTCGTTGCATGCATCGTCTTCACACCTCTTCCCACCTTACCTAATTTTATTTCAGGAATGGGGATGGAGAGAATTAGAGCAGCCCTAAAATATTCTCATCTAGAAAATAAGCGGTGCTGTTATGCTGCGCATCGGACAACCCCCCGCAAAGATATATTAGAATCTATCGATTATTGTTACATGCCTCGCGCGGGGAGGATGGTGAAAATGATTAAATCGCACCAATAATAATATCTGATCAAATTTTCTTGAACGACTCTGTCTAAAATTCTTCAACAATATTATATATAATTCAATATAAAATGATATCATTATTGAATAAGATATAATATAGATTATATAAAAAAATATTGAAGAATGTATTAAAAATCCTAGAAAGTTAGCAAATATATTTTTTAAAAATATACAAAAATAGTGAAACTGTGTAGAAATTCTGATAATTTTCACATGTCTGTATTTAATTTATCAAGACAACCAGGAAAACTGTTTTTTATTTTATATACTGTTAGTCGGTGTGATAAAAAAAAAGCAGCGACGTTTCAAAACACCGGAACCAGAAACTTCGGTGTACCAAGACGACACTGGGTGCGTGGCTGTTACGGGTACATACATACGTATATATATATATACACATTTTAAACTCAATCTATACGTAATTTAGTAACAGCCACGAAGGGACGCATCGTTGGACCGCGAGGGCGGGTGTCCCAATTTTAAGGCAATTTCACACCAATTTCCTGAATCTCTATCTCGGTGGTATAACGTAAACCCTATACGCGTTATGAAAACGGTGAAATCCTCTGCAGTCTGGATATACATACAATCTAGAACATTTTTCGTGTATATGATTTATTTTCTTGTCAGACGCGTGTAACGTAAAATTGACAAATTTTTTCACTCGGTCGAAAAACTCTCGAGACGATTACACGTCGAAATAATTTAAAAAAAGGTGAACGAAAATTATAATTTTTCTCCCAAGTCGAGACCCATAGTTAATATACACTTGGATTTGATGATTCTGGGTAATAATTAATATTTCCCGAAGCCATATATCATAATTGAGCAAGAACACGGAAATCATTATTCAAATTGTGAAAATCGAATATTTTATCACAATTATCAGAATTTTTTCCAATTATTGTGAAGCCAAGGACTGCAATATTTCTGCAATCTTTATTATATATCGAGGTTTTTTTTATGCTTCATCTTGACGCCAGAAAAATTAATGCCTGAATCTCGGCCTGAATGCATTGACAAAAATAATACATTTTTTGATTCAACATATAATAAACAGCGTGGAAAATTATAGCAATGAATTATTTTTTTTCCATCCGTCATTTTTAGAGTCTGAGGCCCAAAAGCCGTCCATGAAAATGCAAGCTTTTTGCCACTTTTATGATATGTATCACATATAATTAGTTTAATTTTTGCCACCGTTTTTTCTTTTTCTCTCCTCTTCCTTCTCAAACTTGAAACCAAGAACTGCATTGTGATTAAAGAAATTCGAAAATTCGCTATTTCTATCTTACTCTCCAAAAAGTACCTAGACGAACAAAAATCGTCAAATTTTAAACGGCTAGAAAAATTCTTTTTTATTTTGACAAAAAAATTGTAGAAGAACCAAAATCTCCGAATTCTACTGATTTGACAAATATTGAAACAGCGTCAATCACCATAGATGCAGGAACTAATTAATAAAGTGGGCACATACAGTAAAGTTTCTTCTTCTTTTTTTTCTCTTTGATCGGCAAACTCGATACAGTCATGATTATTAATTGAACACCCCGTACGTGTGGATAGCTATATAGAATTAGTCATAGTACGCTTGGCCCTCGCTCGTTTCCCCCTCTTATACTAATACTATACCGTACCTACGTAAACCGGGCAGGTATGAGAGCGCCCCCGAAGAGGAGACCGGAAGTGCCGATCACTGTGTATGCGCAGTCACGTATCGCTCCGTTCTTCATTCCTCGTTGACTGGCTTTGCTTAGGGTTTGTACGTGGTTTCATTTTTGGTCTATGCTCATGCTGCACTCTATAACACATTCAGAAGACCGAAAAAAAAAACACCACCGATATTGTAACGTTATGCTATACAGGGTGAATTCCTAACGACTCGTTGATCCGAAGTTGGCTAGAATCAAGAAACAAGCTTTCAGACATTTTGGTCTGAAAGCTTGTTTCTTGATCGAATGCTCATTTTTCGATTATAGCAAACTTCAGATCAGATTCAGATATAGCAAATTCAAAATCCACAAGTAAATTCTTACTTTTCTTTTGCAATTTTTTATATTAATACTTGGTACGTCATGAATTTATGATTTTTCCTTATCTCGCGTTCAGAATGTGCTGCATTTTTTTTTCTTTTCTTCTTTTTGTGACACGTCGTTCATGCAACGATCGTTTCGGAACGGAAGCCGTAGACGGTACGATACCGAGGATAGGCCCAACCACGAAAGCGCGAAATACGATATGAAGCATTACTCGCGTATCTGTCAGTATAGGCATAGTGGGGATGAACGAGAAATATTACTCTAACCAGGTTTGAAAATAATTAAAGAGTGTAATTAGAAATGTAATCGTATAGGCTTCTTCATCCCCATGTATAGTATTACATACAGGGTTGTTGATATACACCTGCGAAAAATTCGGAAAATTTCGTATGGCAGGAGAAGAAGAGACCAGAAAAATTCGAAGACAATTTTGAGAATAGGATCGCTCGATTTTATCCCTTGGAAATATTGTGTGTTACGTACATTCTAAGTGTATGATTATAGGATTGCAAAAAATTAATTGGAGCAAAAACATCGTCAGGTTGATTCAATAAACACGTTAAAAAAAAAAAAAAAATTCATCACAACGTGTCTTTCATCCATCAACGTGGAATAATTAACGGACAACCGAAAAAAATCGAGAGCGCAAATTTATTGATTGGATTTTCTAAAAAAAAAATTTTGCCTATCTAAAATCATGATAATAAGTTTTCCTGCAGTAAAAATTTCCCCTACAATTTTAATCATCTTGAACCACATTTATGACTCTGGTAGATTTCAAAGTTGATAAAACCACACCACGTGTGTATCCCTCCGTAACATATGGCCGAGTGTAGTAATTAACATTATGCTGAGCAGTCTTCGAACCTCCTCCTAATCGAGAATAATGCTTCTTCAAAATCCACGTATACATCTAAACACCCGGAGTTCACCTGTTCGTTGTTATGCCTACTTACGCTAATTACTCCAGTTCTAGGAGCAGCGTTTCACCTTACCTTACCTTCAACCTTAAAAAAAGCGAGGCATACCGACTTACATTAACCTGCGTGATTCTATGGGCTGAACGATGAGCGTGTTTCCTGATGGGAACTATCCCACGCAACGGAGTAATTTTCGACTCTCGTATTACGCACGGGGGGCACCTGGAAGGTGCCATCCCGCACACAACTCGCTCTCGCAGGCTATATACGCACTTCCTTTAACCGGTACGTGGCTCTAATTAACCAGTCGAGTCGCGGGGATCGGGTTGCCTGCAGTTTAAATAACAGAAAATGCTTCAACTCGAACGCCCCGGTTTATGACGTTATCCTTGTGGATGGACGTCAGCTAGGTTATTCATTGTCAGGAAATTCGAAAAATGGTCAGGGAAAGGTCGAGGAATTTTATGACGATATGAAACGGGACAGGATAAAAGATTCCCAGCGATTTTTTTAGTTCTTCTTCGCGCGGAAATCTTGATCGATAGAAATAATAGAAAAACTTGTATATATAGATTATAAATAAAAAAGTATTCTCAAAAATCGTTTTCTTTCACTATTCATTTACAGTAGTATTTAGTTCATACTTGAATAACGACTAATTCGTCCGAATTTCAGTCACGGAAAAATTATAAATTGGTCTGGTAAAGTCAGGGATTTTTTTCAACTCTTATCTTCTTTATTCATTCAGAGAAAATGATAGGCAATCTATGATAATTCAATTGTTCAGTATTTTCGAGAGGGTTGATCCAATAATCATGAGATGATGACTTACAATTCCAATAAATGGATCAAATATTCATTTCGAAGAATTTAAAACGGAAATAATACGGGTTTGGGAAAAAAAAAACATTGAAGTTATATGACTCGGAAATCTAGGAGTCAGAAACTGCGACAACGCTAAAATCGGAACAGAAGATCGAAAGGATCCGATATTTCTGTCGAAAAATAAGAAAAAGTCAGGGAATTTGATACGAATTCTGGAAATTCGATATTCTTGTTGCTGAATGTCGTATTGATATCAGAAAAAAAACTATAATTTGAGCTTTTCAAAAATGGCCGACAATTGATTAGTTTTTTCTGTTCATCGAGAATATTTTTTCATGTCGTTTCAATAACCATCATTAAATATATGTAATATAATACCCAGAGTGAATTTTTTGTTGCTTGAATACCTTGATAAAGACAATATTAAATTCAATGTTTAATAAAATTTACAACGCACGTTTGTTCAGTGAAAAACTATATTCGATTCAAGGATTAAATTTTTTTCAAGTTTGAAGTCTGGAATCACATTGAAATTTGAATTTAAGGGTATATAAAACGGTTCCAGAATCGTGTGAAAAAAGCACAACTTTCCTCTGAAAAAACTGAAAAAGCCAAGAAATTGATAGACCTCAATTTTCTAAGAATCCCGATTTTTGATCATCATCAGCCGCACGCGTGAAAGTAAAGAACGACCGCGGAACTCAGAAACTGGGCCGTTCACACGACTTTCTTTTTTTTATCTTCTTTTTGAGATTCATTAGACGGTCGAAGCCTCGCGTATCTCAAGGTCGGGAAGCGAAGGTCGATCCAATTGCTCTGAGCCATGAAGAGCAAAATTCCAAGTATCGCGTGTCCGGCTGGGGGATATCCCTCGTTTTTTTCCATCGTAATGCAGATAATAACCAGAGGTTCTCGAGTTCGAGGGCCGTGAGAGAGCCGAAGGTAGTTGTCGCCCGGCTGCAGCCGGGCTTCCTTGCGGTCGACGACGAATTCCTCAAGTCTGCGTGTCTGCGATGCTGCAGGTATAGGACCGAGAACCAGATTTCGAATTCCGGTTGAGATCTCGGGGCGGTCGCAGACATGTGCGATTTTTTTTTAAATACATTCACATTCGCTCGCGCGCTGGTCCCGTGGTGAACTCATAGACGCAGTCGCACGGCAATGTCGAATTAATAAAAAATAATCAAAATGAAAGAAGCGTTTAAATACCGTGAGAGGGACGAGCGTGGTATACATACATCAGTGGTAGGTAATGAGGATGTAACATAGTTTGACCAGTTTACCGCGGTTACGACGCGATTACACGCTCATAGGTATATACAGTACATACGTAACGCGTAAATTTATTGCGCATTGGGACACCAGTTAAATTTGCGAGTATCGTGTGAACGGTAGAAATTATACGAAATTTTCATTCTCTAGGTCGTTTTTGAACGGGGTTTTCAGTTCAGAGAAACATGCCGTGGAAGACATGGCGATTTAAAAAACATTCGGAGCTTGCCGATTGTCTGAATTCGAGACAAGTAAAGATATCGGAAAACTGACAAAGTGCCTTTTTCGGTACGGTATACTGAGCGTTCGTACCAAATTTCGTTGAAAAATGTTGAAAATTGTGGAAGTTATTCAACTTTGAAAGGTCAATTTTTAGGTTAAAAACAGTAATTCGAGCTTTTTCGACGCTCTAACTTCAGCACTAAAAAACCTTCTAAATATCATGTTTCAGAGAATCAGGGGGGGGGGGGGACGGGGAAAAAATTTGCAAACAAAAAATGCGGACGTCCTTTATGGATGCGCCCCCTTAGGTATACGTTTGAAATTTGGCGTCGTAGTGCCAATGCGGGGTTCTCCCGTTCCGCGCGGTGCTGGTGCACTTTGGGGAAAGCCATGGCACGCTCTTATATCGATTGGCAGTATATATGCGGCTCGGTATGTAGTACGGTACTTGGCGCCCACGGCCGGTGCAGCCCTTCGGGGTCGCCCACCCCGTCCTGAGCCGTCCCGTTATCATAGGATCACCGAAGTCGTAGGCACGCACAGCGTCGCTGCACCCTCCGTTTCGCATCGCGCCACCAACGTCGCTGCTCCCAACCCGGCTATTGTACCGAAATTCTCTTTTGGGAGAGCTCATTTTTTTTTTTTTTAGATATCTACCGGCGCTAGACGGGGTCAATGTTCGGGAAATTTTCTACATTTTCTCTGAATGAAGTTTCCGAGTTTCTAGTCTAGTTTATGTACACTTAATTTGAAAATTATTGAACATTACGGGAAATTATTATTGATATTTGTGTTTTTTTCTTCCAACTTTTTAGACGCAACTAGAGAACTGAACTACTACTTTTTTCTTTTTTTTTTCTTTAATACATTTTGTAAATATTTCTGTTCAAACCGTCGCCAAGAGGTCGAAAATGATCGCTGGATCATCGATACGAAAAAAAGAAAAAAAAACTGTCTTAAAAATCAAATTTCGAACGATTAATGAGGAAATTTGTGAAAACTGGCAAAGTGATTCTTAAGTTTTTGGAATTTTTGAAATTTTGTGAAATCTTTAGAAATCCCTGAAATCTTCTAAATCTTATTGAGATGCTTGAAATCATTTGTAATCTTGAACATCTTTCAAAATTTTATGAAATCCTATGCAGCACCTTTCAACTGTCTAGAAATCTTTAAATTCTTTAAAATTCTTTAAATAATTTGAAATCCTTTATGCTCTAATGAAATATAATTTGAATATTCCTTTGGCATCGTTCTAAATCTTGTGATTTTATTTTTTTGGTTCAAAGTCTTCAAAGTATTTTATAAATCTCTGCAATCTTGTAATTTTTTGAACAACTAAAAATCGATTACAGTGAAATACCCTCGGAAATACCCTCCACCAGATCTCAACCCAAAAATGATCTTTTTAATTTCTTTCGAATTATTCTTTCGATTCAAGTTACAAATAAATTACAGAGTTTTAGGAACATTTTTTTTTATAGGGAAAGAATCTCAAGTGTGTCTCTGTAATTTTTTTTACTGTAAATCGATCTACAATAAAAAAAAAAAGAATATAAAGAAATTATTGCGTCAGTACTGCACAGATTCATGATTATTTCAATAACGTTTCTTGTTTCATAAAGTGTCTCAAGACCTCCAGCTGCAGGCATGGTCGACATATATTATCCAAATAATTTCAAGCACACGTGCTCCGCGGGGGTGGGACTCTGCGTTGGCCCTTTATCGGCGTTACGCTGCACTTTATTATAAACCAGGCGTGTCTAGCTGCGAAAGTGCAAGATGTGAAAAAAAAAAACGATTTCCACTTTGGGAATAGAAATTTTTATCCACAATAATAATTTCAATTTCACGACTTTAACAGACGAATGTTTGAAATTACTGTGTGAAACAAAAGAAAGAAAAATCGTTATCTCACTTCCGTTTTTAGACGGAACAGATTTTCATTTTGGAATTATGAATTTTTATCAACAAATAATTTCAAGAGACGAATGTTTGAAATTATTACTATGTAAAAAAACAAAAGAAAGGAAATCGTTATCTCACTTCCGTTCCCTAATTGGTTTCGTATACCGTGAGACGATTGAATTTTGATCGTTGAATAATGCGCAATGTCTGATGCCTGTGGGGGGGCCCAGGGTTCTAGTTGTGAAGGCAAATTCGTCGGGGCCGATCACGAGAATAGAACGAACTGTTGAAAACTTCCCAGGGGAAGCTTATACGACGCTTACGTTTTGCGGTGACGCAATTGACCAGCGATTCGACGAGATGCAGGAAGTTTAGTAGCAACGTGGCTCAGAGGCTCGAAACACATGGATCGAAGTATATATAGTTCTCTTTCGATCGTTACTCGATAATAATCACACCCCGGATTCATTTTTTAATCAAATTGAAGCCCCGGATCATCGAGTTGAACCTTCAAAATGAATATAGTTTTTTAAAGACACCGTATCAAACAATTATTTTTTTTTAATGAAATTACCGAGGGGTGAATCACAAGCGAAAATGTGTACACCATATCTCCTTAATCTCAATATCTCCCAATATCTCCCAATATCTCCCACGATATCTCCTGATA